>JAANYP010008280.1:600000-844926 GCA_020465985.1 Centrapalus pauciflorus
TTGGATTTTTATGCTTTCTTATCAAATGATTTATTAATCAAATCAATATTTGAACCCATAGATAAACCTCAAACATCAACACCCTTTTCATATTGATAAACCCGATACCTAAAAATAGCATTATGGAACATTCGAAAAATCAGAGGTGTTATTTTTAGTATTGTTCAACTAGTAAACGTCAATGCATAACGTATCCTGGGTTTGACAGATGCTAAAAAGGGTGGGTATTGTATCCATCGACCATCAGTATCAAATAAGAATACACTAATTAATCATTATTAAAAAAAGTTAAAATCAAAGTTGATCATCAAATTGTCAACAAAACAGTTGGTTTATATTCGTTTTTCTCAAATAACGTGAGACTGTTGTTGTATTTTTTTATAAAACACATGATCTATACCCCAAATACATCGTTTTCAAACAAACTAATGTGGGAATAATGAGTGATACAAGATTAGATCTTAAAAAGTAAAGCTTTTACAATTGTGTGATTCATCTATAATGGGAAAATAATAGAATACAAAAAGGGTGATTTGACAATTTCATTTGTCTATTCTTCCTTAATCATATGAATTAAAAAGTAAAGTTTTTAGGGGTTGGCAACTTGGCATGGGCTCTTCTTCTTTTCTCCCCTAATCATATGAATTTGAGTGAGTTCATGTCAACATTTGATCAATCAAATCCATATATAGATCAAGATGACAAAGTAACAGGAGAAATGATCCAGACCCCAAAGGTGACCAATTTCCAACTTTCCTTTCTTTTTAAAGTGATTGTACCTTATCATATCTTTATTGTTTGAAATTAATTATAAATGTGTTGTGTTTAAGTTTTTGTTTTGTACCTATATTTAAAGGGTCACACTATACGTACACAATTTTCTTAATTTTAGCAATCATACATTCCACATCTCACTTATTTATTAGTGATGTGTGACCCAGTGATTAAACTTAATTCTACTCTAACATTAAGAGAAAGTTGTGTGATTAGCAAAAGAAGGTGTACATTTGGAATTCCCATAATTTAAATTAGGGTAAATGTCACTAAATAGTAATCAAGTTTCATCTTTGTTCCAACTAGGTAACTCAAACTTTTTCTTAAGAGTTTTAACTAGGGGTGTTCACAAATTCCGAATCCGAGCATCCAAAAAGAAAAATTGAAAATCCAATATGAAGCTATCCGAAATTTCGAATTCAAATAGTGAAATTCCAAACCTTTGGATAATCGGATATCCAAAAATCCAAAAGTTTTTATTTTTATTTTTTGTAACTTGGTATTGATTACTTTACATAATATTGAATATTTATTATTATTCTAATGTAAATTTTTGAGTTTTAACTTGATATTATACATTTATTAACTAGTTTTAGTTTTTTAATCGTTATTTTGTCACATACACATAGATATACATTATATATATATATATATATATATATATATATATATATATATATATATATATATTGTGAAGGAAATAGAATTTATTAATGTGGGAGGAATTGGCCCGCCTTTTTTTAGGGCTTAGTGACGACGTGTCGTTGAAAAGGTTTAAAAGTCGTCACAACATTTCTAGGTCGTACAAAGTATAAGTCGTCGTCGCAAAAAGTTTAATTAATTTGTTGTAGTGAAAATATGACACTTGACTGATGATAAATAACATATTAGTTACTTTTTTAATATCAGTTTATTTTAATAATATTATTTAAAATATTGTCATCCCCGTGAGGATGGATAATGTTTTTATCGATCGATCATAATTTATAGATATAACCACAGAAAAGGGAATGGAAAATCCTAAAAGGAATGCAATAATAATAAGAAAATGTAGTGGGGTTTCGGCATGTGGCATGAGCAGGCGTGCTACTGCATTATTTTACCTTTCTTCGTATAATAATTGTTTATTTTGGTTCAAAAATGTTATATTATATTTTAGTGTTTAGATTGTATTTAAACAATTTTTTTTATCTTGATCCAAAATAATTATTATCCATGTAATAGATGTACTCGGTCATCATGGCCGGCCTCTATGCAAGCCGGCCAGCCACACCCCTCTTTTACTGAAAATGGAGTGATGAAATCTTCCTTCATTAGCAATTTAGCATTACCATTCTCTCGTGAATTTTGTAGATGTGTAGGTGCCCGGGGATGAAGTCACATGTTAGTATTTGCGCTTTTGAGTGACCCTTCTGCTTGATCGATAGGCTTACACGTTTTGACATTCAACTGATCAGTTTTGTAGATACTGATCGATACAATTGTGTACGTGTTGGAGTTGGGTTTTCATGCGCAACCATTATTGTGCATTTCAATCACTTGTGGTTTATGGAATATTTGCTTTAGAGATTTATAAAAGATTGTGTTAGCAAAAACGAGATCCTAGAAGTTCATGCATGCTAATTCGTTTTTCTTGCTAATTTGTGGTGCCCATAGGAGAGGTGGATACTAGGTCATTCATAATAGTATTCAGCACTCAAATAACACATTGAAACTTTGCTGCTTAACCTTTGCAAATGACAAGGCACATCGTTAATTTCCACTGTATCTTGTAGTGGTGGATTTAGAAAAAAAAATTCATAAGGTTGGAATTTAATAATGCTACGAGAGTACGAGTGTTTGTGGCACTTTCAAAATTTTATGACCTTGAAAATTCGGCTCGGTTCTTATTGATTAAATAAAAAACAAATAAGTAAAAACTACAGTATCATTAATCGTTACAAACAAAAAGAAAATTGAATAATACAACTGTTATCCAACGAGTTTTCATCTTTTGAAATGGATTATTTTGTAAATGAGTAACAAACTATTTGCTAAATGAGTAACAAACTATTAAAATTGTATATTATGGTTGAACTTTATAGATCATCGGGGTCGAAAATTTTTTGACTGTGTATATAATACTTGAAAAAGTCTCTCTCAAGGTAGGTCCACCCATGGTATCATAATAATATGTCTTATTATTGGTAACATTTAGTGGGTGTTTGCTTCGCATAATTTTTCTTTTAGGATTTGCATTCTATCAAACGATTTGAATTATCCAACATTTTCATTTCTTAGGATTTTATCAAAGAATTTGTATAATCTTTAAGGAAAAATTTACTGATCTGAAGAACGCAATACAATTGTGATTTAAAATCCTAGGGGGAGGCTGAGTTTTTGAATAACAAAGAATGTTGAGAGTTACGAAACCTAAAAAAATTTAAATCCTTACTGAAATATGTGAACAAAACACATGATTTTAAATGCAAATCTCAAAAAATTCATGAATCAAACGTCCCCTTAGATTCAATTTTGTTGTCACAGAACTAGGTAAAGGAGAATTTGCAAGAAAAAAAAAAAAGATGGAAGATGTAATTAAAAGTAGAATTTGGAGGACTAGGGGGAAGAGAGATACATGGGGTGATTGGTATATACGAATTGCGTTACCAAAAAATTTTTAATGCAATCATTTTGTATATTATGTTTTTATATTTTATAGTATCAAAACTTCAGTTTGTTTTTATCTATTAAGTTAGTCATGTGCGTAGATATAAAAAAACAAAAAGATGTAATTAAATTATCAAAAAAATTTGTAACGTAAGGATGTAATATACAAAAATTGAAATTTCATAACAAAATAATTATGGTATCATAAGAGGTAAGATAATATAAAAAGGTATAAAAATGAAATTACTTGTAATTTTTATACAAGTTTTATTGTATCAAAATTTTAATTTAGGTACTTAAGTGGTAAAGTAATATACAAAAAGTACAAATGAACATTTTATTACCAAATTATTTGGTAATATTAATAGTAACGTAATATATAAAAATACAAAAATTAGAAGTTCGTTACCAAAAGTTTTGGTGACGTAATATAGAAATGTACAAAAAATAGAATTTCGTTACCAATAGACATCAATATTAGTAAGATAGCATAATATCCTAATTTTCATATTTATTATAATATTAAGAAAATTGAATGATAGATCATTGATGAAAAAAATATCTTGAAATGACGTATATAGATTTAATAAAGATTTGACTTATAAAAAAAGTATAAAAGAATCTCTTAAAAATGACAAACAAAATATTTAGTAATTACATGGATTGATTTTATTAATTTGAATATGTAAACGTATAAAAAGTTATAACGAATGAGATGAACAAAATATAAAAAGCACTATGGATTTTAACCACATTGGATGAATATATTAGAATTGAACAAATATGATGAACTCAATTTTGCAACAGATATGACGAACTTAACAGAATCCTTATAAACTTATAAAACAACGTTTTAAAAAAAGGTTTTCCGATAACCTCACAATAGACTCCCTATAAAATAGACAAATGATTATTCAAAATACTTGTAATTAATTTTAACATACAAATTATATATTACATGTGTCAAAAGAGGCTACGTCAATTGACGATCTATTCAAATGACAAATGTATGTATTCTTTTAATTAATAGAATACTAGTTTATTACCCGCGTATTACGCGGATTATTTTAATATATATAAAATATAATAAATAAAAAGATAAAAAGATAAATATTATTTTTTAAACAAAAGTATATAAGGTGATATTATTATTTATTATGACCTATTAATTTTGTATATCTCTAAATATATATGAAGAGTAATTATTTTCTTATATATATATTTAAACTTTTATTATATTATCTTATAATTAATAAGTTAGCAGATTATTAGATTTTGTTTGATTTGAATTTAAAAGTGGATTATATTAGATTTGGATAGATTTAATTAATAAGTTAGTAGAGTATTAGATTTTGTTTGATTTGATTTGATTTGAATTTAAACGTGGATTATATTAGATTTGAATATATTAGATTTAAATTTCTTTATTCTTTTTAAAATCTATAACTGCCACGTGTCGATTCATGGTGACGACACGTGGCTTCACCAGAAATGAGTATAGTTACTCTTTTAATAGTATAGATAGATATAGATATAATGTTATACAAAACTGCATGTTGAAACAAAATATTTAGATTAGCTTGTGTTGTTTGTAACCTCCGTAGGTAAATAAAATAATTTTTTGAGTATTTAAATTTGCTTAATAAAATAGAAAAAAAATGATAAAAGGTATATTTTTATATATTTATTTTATTTAATGTAATAATAATCTAATTGTTTATATTATATATATTTCATACTTATTAAGTTGTTATCATCATCATCTTTAACAACTATAAATAATGATTTTCAATAATTATTATAATAATAACAATAATAATAAATAGTTTCAAGTTATTTTACAATTTAAAAGATAAACCATTTCAAATAATCATATACAAGACTCAAATAACCTTATCCTTTTATGGTCGAGAGAATTGCTCAAAATAACAAACAAATTTCTTCCTTTCCTTATTATAATCTCGTAAAGTTTGTCCTAAATAATGAAATCAACTTTTGGTTTACTTTCTATTATAGCATTTAATCAGAAGTAGATTGTTATTTCAAACAATATATTTAAATGGTAAAAAATAAAACTTATTGCCACAATAAGAAAATAAATAAAAAATAGGTTGTTATTTCAAACAATAAACCCTATAACCATTTTTTACCGGTTAACTTTTGTTGTTTATCGGTTAAATGCTATAATAAAAAATGAACGAAGAGTAAGTTCCTTTATTTGGTATAAAATTTACGAGATTTTTATTATAAGAAAGTTCCTTTTATTTTAAGCGGGTGATAAAACCTAAAGTTGTATGTTTATGGTTTGAATATTCAGTGAACAGATAAACAAACGAAGTAAAGAAAGCAAAGAACCAACCGATTAAGTAAATATTTAGGAGCATCAAAAGTTAATTGGGATGTTTGATGCTGCTAAAATTGAAATTAGCACACATTGTCTTGTGTTGTAAAAGTGAAGAACTAAACCCTAATCTATTTGCCCCCAAATCAAACTGAAGCAAATTATCCTCCAATTGATGCCCTCCCACCACCATTGACGATCTGTATCTAACACCTCCATCAACAATGGCTAAGCACCATACATCCAAATCTTCCTCCACAATCCTCACCATCGAATTCTTCCCGAAAACCCTCCAGATTGCATCATTCTGCATCACTAAATTAATTTCGGGTACGTTTGGTCCCAATTCAGTTTCTGGAACATCATCGGCTTCATAACACAACTTGAATGGTTTAATCGGTTCAGTTGGCTTCAGTTTCATTAAAGTTGATTCGTTCTTGAATGCTTCGATGAAAGCCGTGAAGATTGATCTCTTTAACACTGTGTATGGATTCGTTGTGCTGATCCTCGTCCCACCGTGTCCGTTTTGATCGACGGTAAGGAGTTTCTGATCTATTCCTATCGGTTTTCCATTGATGTTGATTGATTTGATTCCGATGAAATACGCATCTTCGGAGCGTTCGGTTTTGGTCTTTCCGGAGTGGATTACAATAGGATGTGAGAAGATTGGTGTGTAGTTAAGATGCTCCGAGACGTCAATTCCTGGTAAGAAATAGTACGGTTTCGCGTGGTCAAAAAACGCAACGCCGGGAGCTGACGGCGAGCCTGAAAGGCACAGAGCAAAAATTGAGTCGGTGCCAGAACTAACTTGCGCGGGGAGTGAATACTTTGAAAATCCGAAACCGGCTAAACCGGTAACCTCTTTCTTCGCATGGCCACGAAGTAACCTTGATGACTCGTCAGAGCAAGTGAAAACGAAGTCGGGGAACACGCTGAGTTGACCCGGGTAACGTCCGTTGGTGGTTGGTAACGCGAGCGTGTCAATCATGGCAAACGAGTTGTATGGCAAAATCACACAACCACCTTGAACCACCCGGTTTCGGGTGTGGATATGGGTATGGATATCGCAATTGGTGGTGTTGGGTTGATTGGATTGGAGTGAGTGACAGAGAGTGGAGTTGCAGGGAATAGTGCGAGATGTGACGGAGGTGTAGTTACGGGTACAGTCCACGGCCGTGAAATTTGCAGCAACATGAAGTAGCAAATCAGTGAGTTGCAGAGGGGTTTTTAAGTAAACTTTTAGTGTGTAAAATGGAGTTGACTGGACATGACGTTTTGTGATGGGGGCAACAAAAGCTGAAAATGAAGGAGTTGTGAATAGGAAAAGGAAGAAGATGGAGATAGTCATTTTTGGTGCAAATTCTTGAAGTGAATAGGTGAATATCATACCGATGGTCGATCTTACTGACAGAGCCTACAAATCATAAGCATTCGTTGCTACAAAGGGCGATGATTTGTACATAACAACTTTTTGTGACAATAAAGACTTTACAGGTTTGTCCATCATGCATGATATAGTTATACATTGTTGTATTTATACCCTTTTTAATGTGACAAATAAAAAAAAAGGTTAATTTTGTGAAATTTATGAGTTATGTGGATCATATATTATTCAAGATATTGAATTTAGTGTTGACTAGATTTTTGTTGAACATGCTAAAAATAGAACCGACCTCTTATAATATATTGAGGCCTGAGGCTGAGGGGATGAACTTATGTTGGTTGCAATTAAGAGGGAGGTTGATGGTTTATCTGTTGAGGTCAATGATGGAGGTGGAAGGAACATAGATCATGGTGGTGACGGCAGATGGCGGCTGCCTTTTGTAGTTTTCCGGGGAGCGGCGGGGATTACAAGATTTGATTGTGTCTACCTCTTCCTAATTATCTACTCTTTTGATTGTTTTAAGAAAACATTTCTGTTTCAAAATGTCGGGTTGTCATGTATACATCCATCCATCTTCATCTTTAGCGTAAATGATATGAATATAATAGTCTTAAATTTTAAGATTGTTGGAAACAAATACAATATATTTAAGATATCGGTATTTACATCCCTACTATGCAAAACTTGGACGAATCATACGAATGAATTAGTTTCGAGTTCCTGTTTAATTTTTGACCATCAAAAAGGAATTGTATCATGTTCTGAGTTTGATGTGAAAACTCAAGTCAATATTACTATTTTGTTTTTATCCAATTACTAGTTATTACCATGGTAAATCTATATAAATATAGATATAGTTCACATTCGTCAAACATGAATTATAACTCTTCTTTTTATCATAGATTTTTAGTTTTTAGATCTAATAAATTGAATGGTCTGCTTAACCCCAACCCAGTTAAACTTTTTTACTTGTTTTGTCTTTTTAACTTATTTTTAATTTGTTTCAGGTTCATTTGGAATTACCACAACTAGCCTTATGGTCGGCAAGAAAGAACAAGCGAAGGTACGACGATAAATAAGTGGACCTCAACAATATAAAAATGAACTAAACAAGAAGGTATGGGAAATTAACCGTAATAACAATCTTTGTAACTTTTTTGGTAATTAGAGGATAAATTATTGTCATGTCTAAATTCACCATATATATATATGATATGACTCGTACAAAATCAATAGAAGAGAAGAGATAGATAGAATATATAATCTATATGTCAATTCTCAATCATCAAACAAAAAAAAACATTTAGACATATGTATGATGTATCATTAAAAATGGATGATGGGCCTAATTAATATTTTATTGGCCCAGAATATAAGTTGAGCTTCCATAGTTCCATTATGTATATTCGATTATTCGTTTGGTGTTATTGGGCTTTCTCTTCCCCCCTCCTAAAATTGTTTGAATTATATGTAGGGATTATATTATTAAATAATAAATAATAGTGTATAATCGTATTTAGCCTATCGAACTTTTTTCATCCTATTTAAATTATTGTCTTTTTATAGTCCATCGATAGATTGTTTACTATTAACATTTGTGACACTTTTAGTTCTTATAATGCTTTATTAATTATGATAACAATATATTGAGTAACCATAAAAAATATGATGATAACCATATAAAACAAGCCAAAAAAGATATAGTAACAAAGACCCTTGTTTGTATAGGCTCAAGAATAAAGAATTTAAGGAGCCCTTCTCATTAAAATTTATTCATTCTTACAATATACAAGGTCTTTTATGATTGTGAATGCAAATGTTTTGAACTTCTAAAACGATTAACAAACAAACAAACATGTTAATTGAATTTCGAAACCGGTAGAATTGAAGTTGAATTTCATCACAAACCAGAATCATCAGTAAAGTTAAAGCCACCACAATTGGTATTATGCACCAAAACCGACGAACTGAAACCTAATCTCTTCGACACCAAATCAAATTGCAACAGATTATCCTCCATTTGATGCCCTCCGATTACCACAGCACTCCTAGGATTATCACCGCCATCAACAAACCCCAAACACCACAGATCACCATCACCATCACCATCTTCCCCTGCAACTCTTACCATCGAATTCCCTCCAAACATCCTCCAAAACACATCCTCACTATGCATCACAAGATCAATGATCGGAAATGCAGGCCCTAACCGTGTGCTATAAACATCACTCGCTGCATAACACGCACCAAACGGACTAACAGGTTCAGTCACGGTGAGATTCAGTGCTGCGGATTCGTTTATAAATGCTTTGATGAAGGCTCTGTAAATTGAGGTCTCTAAGATGGTGTACGGAGTGACGGTGCTCAATCGTGTCCCACCAGATCCGTCGTCATCGATTGTTAATAGCGCATGGTTGAATTCCACCGGCTTTCCGTTAACGTTGATTGAGGTAACTCCGATGAAGTACTCGTCAGAAGGATGGTGGTAATATGTAATTATGGTGAATCCGACGGGGTTTAAAATAAGTGGAGTGTAAGAAAGATGACTTGAGAGGTCAACTCCGGGAGAGAAATAGTACGGTCCGGCCGAGTTGAAGAAGGCTGAACCGGAGGATGTGCTTGACGGACCGGGAAGGCATAATGCAAACAAGTAGGGTGAAGCGTATACGCTACTAACCTGCGCCAGAAATCACGTTGGTTTTATATTTTTGAAAATCTTTAGAAAATCATATAAATAATTAAAACATTTGTTGCCAATATATACATACATTTCATAGTACACGCATGTAATCATGTATATCATAAAAAGGATGCACAAGGCACAAGACATTTTATGCATGTTTCGAGTATAGAAAATTCTTGTATTTTTAAAGATGGTATATATGAAATCGTATCATATTATATCAATTCAATCAAATATGTCATGGTGATATACTGACCCATGCGTTAGGAGCTATGTATGTTATTTTCAATAATATAATCATGATTTTAATATTTGTTGTTGTTTTAGATAAAACGGGATAGTTAATTCACATTTTGTAATGAAATGCATTAAAAAATAATAAAAAGTACAATTAACATAAATATTGGTCGTCGGTAGGGGTGAGCTCGGTACCGTACCGGTACCGATCCCGAAAATACCGAAACTGAATTATTAGTTTTGAAAGAACCGAATACCGAACCGTATAGTTTTATATGGTGCCGGTTCGGTTCCAAATACCGAATTTAGCTAATTTAAAAACCGAATACCAAACCGAGAGTACCGAATACCGAATTTTAGCTAATTTAAAAACCCAATACCGAACCGAATATATTCATTCGGTATTGGTCGGTACCGGTACCGGTTCGAGTTCGGGAAATGGTACCCGTCGCTCACCCCTAGTCGTCGGTAACGAAAACGTTGGGTAGTTTGGTAATGTGACTCTTTTTTGTAGTACTTGAAAAAGGGATTGTCTTTTTGGTTATTTTTGTAATTATCATTTCAGAAATTTGGTACCTCTATCTTGCTAATTAATGATGTCTTGATTTCTTTATGTAATTGGAAAAATGTTAAGGGTTAAGGTCATTCTTCACCGTTTAACTTTCATATTTGTCTTATTTAACCACTAAATTATTTTTTTTACACATTTACCCATTAAATTTGTTTTTACGTACATATTTAACCACTAAACTATATTTGTCTATATTTAACCACTGAAATCATATACATTTGGTTACTAAACTATCACATTTTGTACACATTTGACATCTAAAATATCATAAATTGTACACATATGGCCATTGGACTATCATACTTTGTACACATCTGGTCATTATTTTTAATCATTTTCTCAATCAATGGCTAAATGTGACAAAAAATAGTTTCATGGTTAAATGGAAAAAAAAATTATGAAAGTTGAATGGTAACCCAAATGTTAAAGACATGGATTTCTTTCCCCCTTTTCAAGTCACAATTTTAACGTTAATTAAATGAAGTTTGTTTGTATTATAAAGTAGGAATCATAGTCGATGCCTAAACTGCCAACGTTTAGCATTACATTTTAACTCGAATAGCATTAGCCAGTAGAGGATAAGGAAGGCTAACCTGCGCCGGTAACGAAAAATTAGACCGTCCCAAACCGGCTAATCCCGAGACTCCCTCAGGTAACCCCCGAAGCAAAGAGGAATCGGAGCACGAAAGCACGAAATTAGGGACGACGCCGAGTTGACCGGTATAGCCGCCGTCGGTGGTGGCCAAGGCGAACGTGTCAACCACAGCCTGTGCTAGAATACTGTCTCGGATCACAGAATTTTCTGGGAATAGAGCACAAGAGTTGTTGTGGCAACCAGGTCCCGGCGGTCGGAAACAATTGGAGCAAGCGAGCGACGCGAGTGAATCACATAAACCGGTGCCACAGGGAATGTAATGGTGACTGGTGGAGGTGTAGACACCGGTAGTGCAGTCGATCCAGCTGAATTTCCCACCCAGATCGAGGAGCAAATCGGCGGATTGGAGAGGTGTTTTGATGTAAATTGAGATGGTGTAGAGTTCCGTCGATGCGTCTTTATCAATTGGAGCCACAAACGCGGTAGATGAATCAACGATGTTGAAGCGGTAGAACAAGAAGAAGAACAAGAGATCAAAATGGAGAGAAGACATTGGTTTTTGTTGTAACAGTTTGAACTGAATTTGAGGGTTTTGGGGGAAAAAAAAAGAGTCAAAATCGTGGAAATGTGATATGTTTACTAAAAGGGTTTTAGTAAACGGTAAATAAATGATTCTATTCGTTAAAATCTGCGAAAATAGCAAAACTTATATTCAAATGTCGGTAAAAATAAAAGGACGACTTTGATTCTTAATTATATTTCCATTATTATAGAAACATCGGAGAGGGATAATGAACGATGATACTCTCATAAATAAATTAATTCAAAGTTTTTAACACAAAAACAAAATAGTTATATCATGTAAAAATGTTTAACACTAAGGATTTTGTTATTATAAAAATAATTTGGACAACAATTGTCTTTTATTGGATAGTTAATAAAAATAATATAATCATAACAAGGCATTCGAGTTTTACAAAATAAAGTATATCAATGATTTTATAAGAAAAACAATATAGTTACGTATTATAAAAAAATTTAATATTTAAAAGTTTAAATTTTTATAAAAAGGATGGACAATAATAAATTTCATATCGGAATGTACAATTATAACGACGTAGGCAAATATTTGTAAAACAATATGTATTGAAGATTATAACTTTAGAAACAACTTATAAAACTTTTTTATATCGTAAAGAGCTTTTAATATAAAAACAATATGATTAATAAAGATACATTAGCTATTGATTGTGATCATCACCTAAGGATTATTCTTTACTTTCGGTTTAAATTTATAAATGAGAAGAGTATGATTGATAAACGAAGTAAACAATAAAAGTTTTATCATGTTAAAAAATTGTTCAGACGATAAAAAACTATATTGGAATGTACATCAAAATAATGTGATCATATCTATGTATTCAAGTTTTTTAAAATATCTATTCTATCTTCTATCTATACTATTAAAAGAGTAACTAAATGCCACATGGCAAGCTCTCATTTAATTTGCCACATGGCATCCTCTCATTTAATTTGCCACATGTCGTTCTCTCCTTTTGCCACGTCATTTACTCATTTTATTTTTAAATTTTAAATCAAATCAAATCTATGTAAATCTAATATGGATTAATTTAATAACTAACTAACTAAAATTAAGCAAATTTTATTATTCATATAATTATTATATTATACATATATATAAATATCAATTTCTAAAGTTAACTCATGTAATACATTGGTAATAACCTAGTAATATATCAATTGAAATAACAGAAATTCAAAATCTAGATAAAATTAATTCAATCCTAGTGATAAATATTGAGAGCACACGTTCAAACATCCTTTTTAATATTAGAAAATATGTATAGATGGGTTGAGATAAAGATTGGAAAGCTTCTTTAACTTTATTACGTGAAGCGTCAAAGCCCCAAAAGGCCGAAACCCTCTTGTCTCTGTCCGGACGGACACGCCATCGGCCGGTGAAGCCAACAATGTGCATGAACATGTGTGTACGTTTTTGATGATGTATGTGGATTTGATTGTTTCTTCTCTTCCTGTGTAAATTTACGCGTTCGTATATTTCATACCTGGTTCAGTTTTGGTATAGATTTCTGATGAAGCTCAACAATGAGACCGTTTCAATCGACCTCAAGAACAGAACATATGTTCATGGCGCTATTACAGGTTTATGTCTCATTTTTCAATGTTTAGTCAATATGCAGAAATAAATTGTTGAAATCTTACGCTCGTAGATATTATGATGGCGCATGAAAAATATGCCTCGAGAATCATTTCCTTAAGTAGTTGAGTATTTGGATATCGTTTTTAACTCATGGAACATGCAACGATTAGTGATTACTTTTAACGAGAAGTAGGTCATAGTTCATGTTTATTTCACGGATCTTCGTTTTTTAGTAGGTTTGTTTTGTGGAATTTTATTATCGGAAGGTTGTGTGATCTTCGCCTCTTTGGTGGCCTGGTTAGGTGAATCACTGAATCAGGGGAAATAACATTGGTCAAGTTTTATTCCGGATAGAAGTAAACAAACAACCACAACTTAGTTATTTACGCCTTTGATGTTTCTATTGACATTTTTACTACCATATAAGACAACAAACAAGGTTTTTATACCCTTTTTCAAAATTTTTATAAGTGCATTACTTTTTATTTAGGTCAAACATAGTTTATTACCCAAAATTACAATTATCCTACACTATGCAACCTTCATTTGCAATCTTCCAGTGAATTATTGTTCCATTCGAAGTTTCTGCCTTTTAACTGCACTTAATTCAGATGCTTCTTGAACAATATTTCACTTGCAAATTTGATGTGCAGCCATTTTTATTAGGTTCATACATGAATGTATATATCCACTTTTGTTAGGCAGCTTTAGAAATAGGCAGAGATATAGGGGGCTTTCAGCTTTCAAGATGGTTTTGGTTGAAATAGAAGTTTCAGCATGTTAACACTCTTTATTTTATAAGGGATTACCATTCCATGCGTGGGTGCTTATTTTATTTTGGATAAGGTTGTTAGAGCATATCAGTACTTAATATAGAGTTATGTTTCTTCCATTTCATACACCGGACACACAACATCATGTGAAAATTTGATCCATCATGTTCAACCAAGTAGATGTCCTCATGCCCAAAACTTTGCAATTGTACTAGGTTAAGTAGTTTGCAGGAAAATTGTTTGTTTTAGCAACCGACTTTTCATTATTTTCCATTTTAGGGAACCAACAACTTTTGTTGCTATTTAATGGTAACTAACTATGGAAACGTGGTAGTTGAGAACAATATATGTTAACCGGTAATTTTATTCATTCTGGGGTAACAAACTTTGTTATTATTATTTAAGGGTACTTTTTTTTATAAAAGAAAATTTAGGTAGCCAACTATTTCTTTACTGCTCTTCAGGGACAACTAAATAAGTAATTTGGTTATTAATTAGAACATATGTATATTTATTCTTTTTATAGGCAGAAATTTTTATAAAACAAACCATAATAAAATACAAGAAAACCTCAATATGCAAGATGCAAAGACAAACCCCATGCCCATCACGAGAAGATCTAGTACATGCAATTTGCTCTTACTTTGCTGGAATGTTGGTAATGAGTTGGCCAAAAAATTTTGGTCATAGACATCGTCTAGGCAAAATGTTACTATAAAAGTGTATATTGCATATTAGCATAATTTAATAATTATGTAATAGTTGCAGTTGCACTGCTTTTCTTATTCAGTGATTAACTACTAGGGTCCATATGACTGCATTCTGCATCTGGTGCCGAATGGCCTGTGGATATACACACCACAGGTCCAAATGGTCATGCACCAACACCCAAAAGTAAAAGTAATATGAGGATGACCTTCAGACTGACCAAATACATTACTACAAATGGTCTACACCTAACTGAAACCACTTACATTACTTTTTCCAATTTTTTTAAAAGGCAAGTAGCCCTGAGGAGTTAACATCCAGAGGAGTGTAAGGTGTTGTTTGTTTTTTAAGAGGTTAAATGTCTGAAGTCTGAAAACCACGTCTGAAATTAAGAGGATGCCTTAAAATCTGAAATAAAGACTCTTAATTTCAATTCAGACAACCCTTTTCCTCTTCAAATTCAGAGGATGGAACATCTTAAATATGAATTTAAACAAACAGTATAAATTAAGTTAAGATCTTAAATTCACTAATTAGGCTTGAAACCATTTTCAGAGCCTCTAAATTGCAAACAAACACACCCTAATGTGTAACTCAAATCTCTTTTAGAGATTCTCAAGCCTTCAACCATTAAGCCTATGGGTTTCACTTCCACCACATATTGATCACGACTTAAATGTAAGAATCTCACTAAACTAGTTAGAACTGATACTTAGTTAAATGATTCATGCATACAACAGAAAATTTATAGAGCAAACACCAGAAATGGCTGGTGCAGAAGACCAAGACTACTATTAGAAGAACCTAAGGCATCATATCTTTGAACGTTAGTCACTGTAATATCAAAACCATGCCTGAATCCTAGCCACCATATCCCCCTTATCCATACAACACGAATCCTAGCCTTGGAAACACTTTGGTTCGCAGATTGTTTTTACTTTTTAAAGCAACTGGACTCTGTGTAAGGAATTGAAATTGACGGGACTGGAATCGGAAAGAAATTTTTAAAATCTATAGGAATTCAATTCCAACCCAAATTGAACCAAACATAGGAATTGGATCCCAAGTCCCATGGAATCATTCAAACCCCCCTTGGCCCATAGAAAAAACAGCGCTAGCACCACAACCTCCACTACTGTTAGTACCGTAGATGCTCATACACCAAATCCTCACTTAAAGAGTAGACAACATGGCACTATTCCCTTCCTTACAGAAGTAGGAAAAAACATGGGCCATGGAGAAGAAAAACAGTGCATGCGGCCAACTGCTGTAATGTTAATGTCAGAGTACCGTTGACTTGCTAGGACCAGTTATTAAATTATAAGGACTCTTCATGTTCCGGATATATTACTCATAAATGCTGTGTCTGAAATCTTGCTTTTTATGACCTCCCCCTCCAGTTACAAACCAAGTTAAACTGTGAGTAGGCAATGATCTTTTTGGTTTATGCCATTATTTAGTAGTAACATATTTTAATCTGTATAGTTATTATATATATGTATATATAGTATTTCTAAGTCATTGAGTTTTCTGAACATGTCCCAAATTAATCATTGTTGGTTACAATAAAAAGTATAACATTCATAATGACAATTTTGGAATAGATTTTAAATGTAAAATGACTTAGGTACGACAAAAAATATGAGAGCTAATTAAATGAAAAGTATTGCTGAATAATGAATGACAAACAGTAAATCCTTTATGTTTATTTTGAGAATTGCTCATATTTTTAGCCCTTAAAAGTTCAAGCATTAGGTAACTAAAAGCACTATGTGTGTGTATCCATAGGAATTTCCCACATTCACAGTGCATTTGATTTTAATGTAATCTTGCACCACACACAACACAAATCCAGCAAGAGCTTGGATCACCAAAGTTTCAGAAGTAACCATATTCAATATTATAATTTCAGTGACAGTTTAAATCTCGGTCGAAGCAAAGATTTAGGATAGGAAAATAACAGTATGTAATAATATTTTTTATAAAATGCAGGCTTTTCACCCATTGCAACAAATAAGAATAATAAACTGTTATTGCTTACTATTCGTATCTCTTAACCTATTGGATGTCTGTGGAAGGGGCCGAAGGCCGTTCTACGGTCCGGTATTGACACCTGTATACTTGGAGAGGTGATAGGAATACGTCTTCTTAATCAAATCAGTCAATATTAGTATCGCTTGGTAAGTAGAGCATCCCTAATGCACAATGCCCTTTAAAAATCTATCCCAGAGGGTGTTTGATTAATCTTTAATAGAATCATAAAGAGATCATTCTTCTTAATACGCCCTCTTAATGGTCATTAAAAAGTAGTAATGATCGAACAACCCCATGCTAAATCTTTCACATTAGGAGCCTTGTCATCTTAGGAGCCCATGCCCATCCAAAAATTTCAAATTCTTTAAATGATTATGACTTATGAGTAATAATTATTATAAAAGCTATATCACTATTATATTCATATTTTCTTGATAAAAAGGATTTAGCAGTTGTTCTTTAGGCGGGTTTTGACTGTTTAACCCATTCGATGTCTGTTATATTTTATAGCTAAGTTTTTATATTTTGCCTACTTGATATTGTTGAACTAAAAGATAAGAGGGATATTAAATACACACTCATTTGTTTGTTAACTACCCATGTGAGCGGGAATTAAGTTTAATCAGTGGTTCATATATCATTAACAAAAAGCATGTGACAGTGAGAGTGTATACTTAGTAAAAATTAATGGAATGATATATATGTAACAAAATCCAAAGATAATACAAAATGAACCCATCTTAAGTAAATGGTCGAGAATCAATATTGACATCTATATTATACACTATATCATTATTACGACTTTAGTTTCATTATATTTGAGAAAATTGTTTATGAAAATGATTGTCTATTTTTGATGACAGGTCTGTATAGATTTGAAAAAAAAAACAAAATATTGAATTATAAAAAAAAGGTCGGTTATATAACACACCACTCAAATTACTAATCATAAACTCCTTAGTGAGCATCTCCCAAATTACTAATAATACACTCCTTAGTGAGTCTTAGACACTGATAGATACGATATCTTAAGTAGTAAAGTAATGAGTATGAAGGATGTATCATTAGTAAAAATTAATGAAGGACGGTAGGGATGGGTGGGTGAGTGTGTGTTACACTACCCAAATTGATTATTGAGCCTCTTTATGTAATAAATTATTATTTAATAATCTTATTTTTGGATAGCGATGTTTAAATAAATGATTAAAAATTGAATCATTAAGCTTGTTTTTTTTTTTTTTTTTTGTATTCTTATATAAATTATTGAAAATGTATTGAATATACTAACCAAATATAGAATAAAAGATTATCCAGAAAATTACAGTTTCCATTTGCAAAGAGATATTCTTCTTCATACACCGAGTTTCTAACATAAATAAATTCAAGTAAAGTGCCTCTAAACCACCATAAAGGTTAATCCTTCCTAAATCACGAGATAGAGATGGATTGAATTAGATTCCAAGCTCATCATCATTTCTCACTACCACTATAAACCTACTTTGAAGAATTGGATAAACACAATCGACTCAAACCCTAATGTACTGTTTGGTTCATGGAATGGAATTTGATAGAATTGGAATAAATCTATGTTTTTTCCATCAAATTTCTTTGTTTATAGAAATTTGACATTCATTCCAACTCATACATGAATTAAATTATAACCCATACATGAATTAGATTCCAACCTACATCTCCAACTAATACTAAAACTATCTTCTGATTTCACCATCATCCATATTAATAACTAAAATTTGAATTTCAATTCTTTCGAATTATATTCCGTGAACCAAACGCCACCTAAAAACCCAAATTAATTTTGTACAAAAATTTAGTTTGTGAAGAATAAATCCATACAAATCATTCAAGAAATCGGCCCTCTGTTGCCAACGATATACAAAATCAAACGTAAAATCCAATATTCAAGAAATCTGCCCTTTGCAAATCAATTTGTGAAGAAATTGAGTTTGTAAGTAAAAGTTGAGTTTTTAAGACTGGAGGAGGAGCACGCAGGCTATGGGTGGCAATTTCAACCTAACGGGTCAAGCGGACAGAACGATCAAAATGACCCGTAGTAAAAAAGTACGTTAGAACATCAATTTTTTAAAAAAAATGAAATTTTAAAAATTGTGGTATTTTAAATAAATTGTTTTTTGAAAAGAATTTTAAAAGGATATTAAAATTTTTGTCTTTTGGTTATCGACTTTGCTTGACTGGGCTAGAATTGTCATCCCTAAAGCAGGCTGGAGTTGATTGCCATGGTAGAGCAAGGGTCGATCGGCCAGAGAAAAACGGAGCAGCAGCCGGTCACCCTGGAGGAATGCGAGGCATGGATAGCATGTGTGTACATTACCACCGGGGGAGGAGGGGGGCCGCAAGAGGGAATGGGAACTGATGGAGTAATAAATCATCTAGGTGTACCAATAGAATGAATGAGTATTAATCAAAACTGACACATATTTCTTATTAAAAAGAAAAAATTATTACTCATTTTTACTTACAGAACAAGTGAAAGGGTCACGTACATGTATCGAAAGTATTTATTGTAAGGAAAAAAAAAAAAAAACACAACCCCTTAGAGATGTAGAGCAGCAGAGGCTTTGTAAATAAGATTACGATAACGTTACATACACATGGGATGAAATCAGAAACATTTGGAGAGGACGAAATTGTACTATTTGACTATTTGTAGTTGGTAGTACTATATGAATTGGTTATTAAAAAACAAACATTTGAAAGTAAACATGAAATTGTTTATTTGGTACATGTCATTTATGGTGAGGTTGCGTAGAATAATTAATATTGGGCCCATGCATCATTATTTGATTTAGCATTTCATACGCATCATCTTGAGACTTAATATTTACCTTTATTCAAAAATCTTTGTTAGGTCTAGTATAATTAATATCCATGTCCATTAGATTTCTCACTTGATTTTTTGATTGAATCAATCAAAATATTATTGTTTGTCAGGTCGTTTACATACATAAATGTATCAAGATTGTTACATTTGGTTGGTTGGAATCTATTTATGATATAAAACCAATAGTGTTGCACATTTGTTCTCGTGAAAACATGTTTAACACGCTTCTATAAATGGTTCACAAGACTAAAAATTAATCGAGTTTTTCATTAATTTTACTCATTTTAAGATAACTCATGGTCTCAAGGCCTAACTGGTCCCACGATCAATATATAAGAGGTAAATCACGTAACTCATAGTTAATAAACATATATAAGAGTTTGATCCATGTATCTACATTAATTAAAGATTTAATATTGTCAACCAATAAACTGCATAGAGAATAATTAAAACGATTGATGTGCCTAAACGTGGAAACCCAACTAAATATATGCTTAAGAATGTAATGATGACAAATAATAAAATGGGAGAGCAATGAAATGTATGTGTCCATCGAGATATATAACTTAGATATGTAAATAGTTAGTAATTCTCTTTCTTTCATACTTTATACTTTATAGGTGTATAACTTATCAAATTTTCAGGATTGACCAATATTGATCATTAATTCATAGAGAGGCATTTTTACAATCACTAATGTTGTTATTTTTGTCCATTGTCTTGTAAAATTATATAAAAACCTTAATAATTATTTGGCATGTACACAAAATTTGTGAAAAAGAAAAGAGGTAATGGCATACAACACATGTGTACTTTCATTTTTGTTTCTATTAATATGTTTTATTTTATTTTTTTTTTCCATTTGGTGGTTATACTTTTCATTTTAATTTATTTGGTAGTTATACTTTATTTTTGTTTCAATTAGAAAATTATTTTTTTTTTCTTTGTTTCCAATAGAACTTCTTTAAATTGCAAAAGCTATACAACTAAAAATCTTTGTAGGAATATTTTATATTGATAATATGAGAATTAAGTATGTGCAGAACTTAAGACTAGACTGAAAAACCGACGAATTGTATTAAACTAAAACATGTAGAATCTAGTCTGATGCTTGGTAATTCGTCGATTTTCAAAGTTAGTCATTAGTCATGTACAAAGAAAAAATATAATTACTTAAATTATAATAAAATATAACAATCAAATGAAAACGAAAGAAAAAAGACGTAACTATGAAATGAAAACAAAAAAACACAATATATAGGTGGAAACAAAATGAAAATATGGGTTCTTGACATCATAACAAAAGACAAAGAAAAGAAAGAGAACTTTATTATCGATAATTCTATTCACAAATACAGGGTTACTATTCACTGAACAATGAACCTCGTAGATAGATTTCTCAAGCTGGCAGGTAAGCAGCTGATTTATTGTATTACTTTATACATAATATATAACATTTATTTTTTATAATAACTTTTAATATATTATGTTTTATAAAAATTCGAATATATGATTATGATCACATTATGGTTATCTCCATTTCTATATAAAATTAATTACCGTCAAAACTATATTCATTAAACAAACAGATATGAAGCTGGCCTAATTTTTATTTTATATATAAGATATAATTGTTTTGTTTTACTGGTATAAACTTTGATACTATATTTTATAAAAAATTACATATGTTATTATGACTACATCTTTCTTATTTATATTCTGATACAATATTTGTTTTTGTTATTAACTATTTTAAAATGAAAAAATATTTGTTGTTTGGTTATGATTTTCCTGCAAATTATTTAATAGGGTAAATTACAAATTTCGTCCCTGTGGTTTATTATAAATTATGGATTGTGTCTCTTAACTTTGAAAATTACACTGACAGTCCTTGTGGTTGAAATTTTGTTACATATATGGTATTTTGGCCATTTAAAATGACCATTTTACCCTTATTAGTTTAATAATTAATGTTAATGTTGTTTTTATTATTATTTCTATTATTATAATATAATAAAAAAATACAAATAATTATAAAAATCAGTAAAATTAATTTAGTGTTGAACACATGAAAATAAATAATAAAACATTTTTAAAGACATACGAATAATAATTATAATTAATTAAAAACTAAAAAAAATAACGTTTTGAGTTAGATTTTTTAAAATAAAATGGAAACCTTTTAATCATAAAATAAATTATTATTATTAATTATTCGCTTTTATCCTTTTTACGTTATATGACTTTTAATAAGGATTAAAACATCTATAAAAACATATAAATTGTAATTTCATCATTTTGATAATTACAAACTAAAAACAAAATAGTCTTTTAACTTTAGGTTTCCTTATTGATTTTTTTTTTGAAAAAATTAAACGTTTTCATGAAAAAGAAAACAAAAAAATCAAACACTTTGACGAACAACAAATGAACTTGAAGTTTTTGAAGTTTTTTGATAGTATTCTATAACTTTTCTAAAAACATTCAAAATAGCATTTTAAAAATTTTAAACTTTTCAAAACTAATTAAAGTTTTTCTAAATGTTTTTAGTTTTAAATTTTTTTTTTCAAAATGTTTAAACTATAAAAATGTTTTTAAACGTTTATTGAAAGTGTTAAAAAAATTCAACTTTTCTAAAAACATACAAAAAAATAACTTTTTAAAAATTTTAAACTTCTCAAAACTAATTAAAGTTTTTCTAAATGTTATTAGTTTTTAAATTTTTTTTTTCATAATGTTTAAACTATAAAAATGTTTTTAAACGTTTATTGAAAGTGTTAAAAAAAATTTATGTAAAAATGTCAAAAATGTGTTCAATACTTTTTTACTACTTTTACATTTATCTTTTTATTTAAAAAAGATTTACTTTTTTTTAAAGTAAAAAAATATAAACTCAAAATGTTTTTTTAGTTTTTAGTTAATAATAATTATTATGATTTTGTCTTTATTAATATATTATTATTCAAATTTTATATCTTTTATATTAAATTAGTTTTACTGGTATTTATAATTTTTTAGATTAATCTATTATTTAATAACAATAGAAATATCATAAAAACAACACTAAATAATTATTAAACAAGTAAGGGCAAATGGGTCATTTTAAATGGCCAAAAGACCATATCCGTAACTAAATTTCAACCATAAGAACTGTCAGTGTAATTTTTAAAGTTAAAGAATTCAATCCATGATTTCTAAATTTGTAATTTACCCTATTTAATATTTAGGATGCAACTGAAAGAAAATTTGTATCCATATATTTATGGGCTATTATTGGGCCTTAGTTGTCAGACCCTGCCATGTGTCAGAAGCTTTAATTTAAACAAGATACGGAGCATTTAACTTTTCAGTTTTCACAGAATACCATGCTGCTTCGTTTAGATATTTTCCTGCCTGTATTAAAAGAGATATTTTCATATACATATCAGCTAAAGTCATGAAAATATCGTAAATATTATGTATTATATTGATTGATATTTATACGAATAAGGATGACCAAGTAGGAACTAAAATGATATAATAACTTTATATTATAATAAAAACTAGTTTACGATTCCACGTGTTACACGGATAAATATTAATAAATAATTAGTTATATAAAAATTATGTAAATTTAAATTTAAAACATATAATTATTAAACTATTAAAAAACTACTAATAGTATTGTTATTTGTCATAGTCATTATTTAATAGTAGTTATCCTATAGCAATTTTAAAATATTTTATTTCTATGTTTATATGTATTTAATCGACATAATTTAAATTTTTAATTTTACATAACATATAATGTTTATATATATATATATAATAAACAAAATGTTATGAAATATGATTTTATTAATATTGTATTATGTAAACCTTATTGCTTATATAATATTGTTTGTATAATCTTTATTTATGTTTATTATAATAAATTTTGAATGACGACAAGTATTGGATATAGTTATTGATTTATTAATATTTATAGGTTTTAAAAACAATAAATTGTATTTATATTTTATTTTATTTTGTGTTTGTATTTATCTTTTATTTTAAATTTTCTTTTATTTTATATCTATCTTTTATTTATAATTTTATTCATTGTTTATTTTATATTTATATTTATTTTTTCAGGTGAAACATCGAGACGACATGTATCACTAGGGGTGTTCAAAACCGGATATCCGAATTTCGGATATCCGAAATTTCGGATTCGGATACCGGATTATCCGAATATCCGAAAAAATATCCGAAAATTCATATTTTTTTTAAAATTAAATCAAATATTTAAATATCTAAAATATAAATTCATATATTCAAATAGATATTAAAAATAAATATATCATAAATTAAGTATATCTGAAATTATTTTACTCAAAACGACTTAAAAATATAAAAAAACTAAAATATATAAAAATATTAGTTAATAAATCTATAATATGAAGATAAAACAAAAAAATATACATTTAAATAATAATAAACACTCAATATTATGTAAATAATCAATACTAAAGATATAAAAAAAAATTTTAAAAAGATATTTTTTGGATTTTCGGATATCGGATTATCCGAATATCCGAAAATTTGAAATTTTACTATCCGAATCCGAAATTTCGGATAGTTTCGGATCGGATTTTCGGATTTTTATTTCGAATGTCCGGATTCGGATATTTATGAACACCCCTATGTATCACTTATGTGTTTTCTTTTATTATATAGATAGAATAGATTGCCGTTGTTACTTTTGATAATTTAAGATAAAATTATAGGTTTCATTATTTACCAAGGCGTACATGGTATTTTATAAATTAAAAAAAAATTAACAGACAAACAGTCTCAAAATAAAAAAACACCCCTTGTTGAAATGCACACTTACATAGAACGCGATGCATGAATATAAACAAGTGTAAACGGTCGTATCACAATTAACCAAAAAATTGAGCTTTACAAACTAAAAAATCTGTGATGGTTAAATGAATTAAAAAAAATGAATGAATGAATAAATGGAATTCAATAATCCAATTTGTGACATTTAGGACTCTTTGATATGAATGAATAAATGAAATGGAATGTGTTTACAATTTTTTTAATACGAATGATAATTGTACATAAATAATTATTGGTATTGACAATGATGTAAAAAGAGATTGACTATTCATTTTCTTTTTAACTTTTTGATTCCATCCATTTTACATTTAATGTAAAAAAATAATTATGATATTTATATTAAAATCTATTCTACTCGATCATTTATCACATGATAATGATGCTTGTTAAACTCATTTCATTCTACTCTTTTGATTTACGCAAAACATACGTCAAGTTATTCCTTTCCTCATGTTAAATTAAATTGTTATAAAATTTAACATATAATAAATTAGCTCTTACATTGAATTTCAATTACAATATGGATTTGAAAAAATGTGACTCGTTAGTAATAAAGGTCAAAATTAGAGAATACAACATGGATTGTCATAAAAATTAGAAAATACAATATGGCGGGTTATGATTCCATAATTACTTAATTTTAAGGAAATGTAAAACATACGTTTGTTATGATATAGTAGAAGATAAAGATATGTAACTATTTTTTAAGAAGCATTTGAAATTTATTTATTAACAAACTAGTTTATTAATCCATGTATTGTATAGATAATTTTAATAAATATATATTTTTCACTTGTGGTCTTTCAAACCTATATTTAAAACCAATAATAGTTATTTTGAGAGGTGAATAAAATGGAAATCCAAAGGTGATAGAGTGAGTAGAGTAGAGTAGAGTACCTGAAGACAGCTCACGCACTTTGACTATTGGTCTTTCCTTTTCGAGTTTCGATATGTCCAAAATGGAAAGTGGGTGACCCGCCCATCTAGATTTACTCATTTCTGGCTCTTATAAATAATTATATATATTATTTTCTTATATTATTATTAGATATTAGATTCGAATTATAGATACCAAGTGATCAGCAGACTGGCCGTGGCGTCCGTCGGCCATAATTTCCGATTTCCATTCTCATTCAAATGCACACTTCACATCAACTTACACCCGAGGACGGACGGACGAACGAACGGACGGAGGTAGTGTCTTCTCTCTCAACTCTTTTTTGTTGGCGACGATTTCATTAGTTTTTCAAGTTCTTATTCTTGCGGTAAGTTTTTCTTCAATTTTCCATTTGCATTCTTCTTTTCTATTTGTTATCATTCCTTTCAAAACTTATGTCAGTTTGTCGATCATACAAACCAGGAAAGCTTAGATGTTCATGACGAAAACTTTTCAAGGGAAACAAGTGTTGTTCTTCTTGTCCAATTGTTTGCTCCTAGCTCATTAATTTAGGGTTCCAATTGTTTTAATCAATCAGCCTAGTTAATTGTCAAGTACCAAAATCCTTTGATGTCTAGTTTACTAATTATCCTCTGTTTATATCTACTGTTCCTTGTGATTTCGTTATTTTAGTTGATCGAAGGATTAATTCAATGATAGTGGCGCCAATTTCAAAAAATGGATACACTGACTACTGACCTCTTCTACGATATACTGAGACGTCTAGATGGTGCAACCATAGCTAGCGCAGCGTGTGCTTGTGCAGCATTCAGTGCCATTTCCAAAGAAGAAAGATTATGGGAAGATGTATGTTCTTCAATGTGGCCGTCAACGAAAAGGGACGATGTCAGAAGCTTAATATTATCAACAGGAGGGTTTAAAAAGTTCTATGCACATTGTTTCCCTCTTATTATAAACAAGGATGTTCCGGAATTTGGATGGAGAGATTACTCTGAATATTCAGAAGAATGGAATGAAGCTGAATATTACGGCGACGATGACGAATTACATAGTGTTTCGCCAGCTGATTTTGTGTCTATAGTTGATATCAGATATAAAGACAAGACCATCTGTTCGAAAGTCGTTTGGGGCATACCAAATGCAAACGTTTACAATGGTTGGTTTTCTGATTGTCCTTTCAGAATTGATCTTTTTGCATATTCAGATAGAGATGACGATCCTGCAGGTACTTTTTACAATGGTTAATTGTAGATTTTGAGACCTTTTTAAAGTCTGTATGACTGACTATACAATGTAGAACACAGATTATTAAATTTTGATTCAATCCTGAGAAAGAATGAAACCAATTACAACCGCAGTAATGCAGATGGTTTTCCTGTTTTATCAAAGAACGACTGTGGACATAGACAAATTGCCAAAAATCATGTAAAAGTTATGTTTCTTGATTGACGTATTGAATGAGTGCTAACGCTCTTTCAATTTGTGTAGGGGAGGTCACTCTTTCTGTCTCCGATGGTCTGCCACCCATTACCTCCCTTGAACGAGAGAGGAAAGAAGGGAAGCTTTGGCAAGAGCTTCGGGACGGGATCAAACTGAGCTGGATAATCGTTAATTCAAAAGCGAAACAAGCTGCAAATTTGTCAAGTTGGTGCGCATTCGATGGTCAAAGGCACTGGCCGACAAACAAAGATTTCTTGTTACAATTTGGATCCGTCGTCCCAGCCAGAGGCATTCTTCCTTGCCAGGTAGTCAAATGCCTCATCGCTATGAAGTTTTGTGTGACCCATATCGACGGAGGTGGGACCCACACGACACTTAGCTTGACTGAGGTTTGTATGCAATTGGGAGACATGGAAGGTTCCCATATCAATGGAAGAAACAGTCTGCTTGTGCTTAAAGAAGCATTGAGCTGTGATCGGAGCAAGAACTACAGCTTGGTGCTGGATTCGTGTCGGTTGTACTCAAAAGTGCAGAGTGAAATCAAAGAAGAGAAGATTCGACTCGAGAACAGGTTGGATAGACTCTTTATTTTAGGTGGTATCACGGCTTTTGTAACATTATGTTGCTATTTTCTGTGAAATGCGTCAATTTATCGCTCTAATAGTAAGGTAAAGAGTTCGAATAGCAATGTTTGTGTTCTAGTATGGCTAATATATGTTGATGCATGTAGCATAAAAAGGAACGACCACTTCTCAAATTAGGTTAAAATAGATGATAAATACGAAAGTTATCTCACCTTCTTTTGATTATGATCTTATGTGTATATGATGCTATTACGATTTCCAACTTAATATACTGTGTTGAACAAGTGAACAACGATTTGCTTGGATGTGTAGCGTTTTCAATGTTGATTTTTGCTACTTGTAAATATATCATTTGATTAGGTCTAGCCTCTAGATATACATACCTCCAAAATCCAAATTCTTTTCTGGCAGCAACTCATAACTGATATTCCAAATTTTATTATACTGGCATACAAAAATCCACAATCAATTAGTCTTGTAAAGGGAGTTGGTGTTGAAGCTGTAGAAGATTAAATAATAATTTTAATTTTTGTAAATACAATGTTGTTTTTTAAAGTCAGACTATGACCATTGATACAGTATGTGGATGGAGTATCACATATGTTTGCTTTGGCTTCTGGTACAACAAACAATCAGCCAAGTAGGTTCTTGTGTTTTTTTTGTTTTTGTTTTTGAATGTTGTTCTGGTTGCCATCTTCAATGTTTAATTACCCATATTACTATATACACAACCATCATGTAAGCTATTTAGATTGAAAACCAGCGACTTCTCCAAGCTCTTCCACTTCTTTGGCCAGGACTTTCACTTTCTCGACTATCTCGCTCAGTAGAAACAAGAAATTTGCCATGGCAAGAGCTTCAGCATTTTTTATTGCTGGTAGCTCGGAAGTCGAAAGTATGCTCAACTCCAATACAATTGACTGCAACTCTGGAAGTAGTAGGACTTTTTCCTTTCCCTTTCTCATTTTCAAGATACTTTCTCCTAGCTCTCGCAAGGTAGTTCCAAGTGACAATCCTATGTTTTTGCATGTCTTTTTGATCGGCTGTTGCAGTGTTGTTGAGGGCTGATAACACAAATCAATACTTTGTCATTTAAGAAATTGACACCAGAAAATGTACTTTCTTATTTTCTTTTTACTATCTTATTTGCATTAGTCATCATTTAAGAGTAGTGAGACCTGTAATGGCGACTCAACGCATGCTTGAAGTGACACAATCATAGAAGAAAGCTCCCTGAGTTGCTCTCCTATCTGTAGATATTTCTCCCAAGGAAAGTAGAATCCAAATTTTCCATGCCAGGGTTCCCACCTTGCAAAATTTGCCTAAAATTAAAATGAAATTTGAATATTTCTTCGTGTTAGTTGCACCATGTGTCCATGTCTCCGTGATAATTTCATAAAATTTATGATAACAAAGAAGATTGGCAGCTAGACGAAACTTAATATACTCTTCTTTGTAGAGTATCTAATACAAAACACAGATGAAATTAATTAGGAACAAGTAATATTACCAGTGACTCGTCACCAGACTTTGAATTCAACACTGACTTGCAACTGCTGATATTGATGCTTTGCCGGCCTTCTTTTTTGCTGACACTGAAACAGGCTTCCATGCATTCTGTAATGTGAAATGTTTTCAGAATTATGTGGTAAAAATGTTACAACTTCACAACCTTCTTTTTCTTTGAGGGTGTAATTACCTTCTATGCAGCAAGCTAATTTGCTGAACCTGGAGGATGTTAAGTGATGAAGTTCATCGCTAGCCCACATGGGGAAGATGAGTAAGCTAGTGATTATGCAGACCGAAAAACCCATACCGATTGTAGTGAGACGTTCACGGGCTAATTCCAAGATTTTATCAGCACGCAAACCAGACACCGCTACGAGATTGAAGGTGAGGATGAAGATCATGACCCCATAATCATATTTCCTTTTAATGCTTGGAATCATTCTACAGTATGTTGCCATAGCACCTACACATTATTCAATATTTGTCATAAATATTTTTTTTATGACAATCTGTAGCACAACAGCTATTTGGTAACTGTTCACTTTTATAGTATGACAGAAAACTGTCCCCAATTCCTGGAAAGCTGTATGCATGTCTAATGCACGTTATTTTGGTCACCAAGTTTTTCATTAATAAAAAGGATTACGAGGTTCGCAGATAATGACCGGTTAAGCTTCTTGTGACATCAAAATTCAAACATCAACAATTATGGATTTATCCTTACCAAAAGTAAATACTGAGGTTCCAACAACTATTGTGTTTCCAGTCTTTCCAAACTTATCTGCCATAACGGCTGCAAAGCACCCTAATCCACCTCCGAGTATGGTGCCAATTCCACGAAGTAACCCTTTACTCAATGTGGCACCTGTCGTATGTATCATTAAACAGCTGGACTTGTTAATAAGAGTTAAAAGGTTAAGGGCTTCTCATGCTTTGATAATTACAGAATAATCACAACTAATCAACTAACCACAGAAAGAAGAACTCTTTCTAGGATGTGTTTTAGTACTCACCTGCATAGAAATCATAGACAACAACAACAGTCATTATAGCCCACATTGCATTTTCTCCTACCTGCTCAAAAAGTGGATCAAGGAGATACAAAAGTGAAACTAAAACCAAGGCAGTTCCAACTTTGATACTGTGAATAATTCTTTTTGCATGCTTTTCACAATGCTTGCCTATAAGAAACCAAACATTAGAAAGGAAAATGAGTCTGTTGACTCTGTTCTGCTTCTCATGGTTATGAGGAGCTTCATTTTCATCAGAAATGTCTATTTTGGTGCTCATGATTTTTCCACTCTTACTCTTTTTGGGATGAGTCACACCACCTTATATAGGAATTGATGTGGAGATACACTTATATACAATAAAACCATGAGTTATGGAACATGAGAAAGTGCCAAAGTGGACATTTGTCTCCTGGCCAAAGATGGGACAGTGTTTATTAACTTGTATATGCACTTATAAATACTTGATTCATTAGGGAACCAACTGCAACATGCTTGCTTTTTTTTTTTTTTTTTCTTTTTCTTTCCTTCACCCTTTTAATTTATGGAAGATGGTCTGTTCTGATAATTAATCTAACTACAGTAAGCTAATTGCATTATGTACACCACGCACATTCATCACTCGCCAAAATAACATATTCACGTTGCCCATTTCTTAATCTTACCGTCAATAGATAATCTTTTAGTCATGATCATTCGCCTAACAATCAGTAGTTCTTGTGTATGTTAACTGCATTTATTGTTTTTGTTTTGCTCAGACCTCAGCAAATGTGGCATCAATTTGTAAATGCATACTGCATGCTTGGTGTTGGAATTTGGAGCTATAGAAATGGTATCTAATGTTCTGAGTATCCCAGTGCATTTTTAGTTCATACACTAAAATCAGTATAGTAGAATCTTTACTTTACAAAATACCAATTCCGGTTATTGTTTTAGTAGCTTTGAAATGCCTTCTATGTCTGCTCTGGTTTGGCATTGAGCTCATGTGCATACTTAAAGGGATGTAAAAGTCCTACATTTTCCAAAGGCCATGAATTGAAGTGATAAATAAGAGGGAGAAGGAACCAAATGGCCGCTTAGAGTATCATCAGCAAGTTTGGAATACAATAAGACAAAACTCAACCACCTTATTGTTGTATATAATTTTCAATGATTCCCACAAGTATTTTGACACGTGTGATCCTATGACAACAAAGATGGCCCCTCCTTTTTCCCTTCTTGTGATTAGACATGTATTTGTGTAACCACTAGTAATATTTTAAGACAAGTACTATTACCTTACAGAAAATATCGAACCCATGATTCATCTAAGAGAAAGGTTTAAGATGCTGACCCTTGGTCTTATAAAACTTAAAAGCATTATTAACTGAGTCAGGATTGGGGCAGAATTTGATTAATAAGGGAACTTAAAACCGAAATTAACTTGAAGGAGTTGGCCTAATCGATAAGAACTAGGACTTGGTTTCAACAGATTTTAAGTTCGAATCTCACAGGTGCTATCAATTCTTTGGGGGCCATGCCTGCTGATAGGAAGGCCTTACTTTTGCCTGGGCTAAATGAATGGGAAGGTTTGCATGAACTGTGTCTACTACTTTGTCCAAAAGTACCAAATGCCACCCAAAGATTTAGCATAAATATGTAACTCAAATAAATAAAAAGGGAATGAACAAAAAAAATCAATACAAAGAGACCAATCATATTCATATAATATAAAATAAAATAAAGCTCTCTAGTGATGCTGACATGAGGAGATTTGGTGCCTTAAAGTTTCCAGTAGTGGGAAATTCTGTTTCTCATATTTTATGCATTGTACCAAAATCCGTACCTATCATGTTGGTTCTTGTACCAAGTGTGAAGACGTGTGCTGCACTCGTCAACGTTTATTTCCTACTTTATTACACACTAGACAGCTTTATGCAAATATTGTAGAATATTCAACTTCTAATGAAATGTAAATGCTTATTTTGCAATGATGAGAAAAATTTAGAGCACTGGAGAATTTTCTAATGTATGTAAAGATTTGATGCCATTTCTAACTTTTAGCAGTGTCTTTTAAACTAAACATTGTGTAAGTTAGTGTTAGTAAGCTAGGTGTACATACAACTTAGTCTTCATGAGTGACTCTTGAATATTGGTGCTGCAGTTGGACACTGAGATTGATGTGATGCTTCTACATTAGAGACATTTGTGTTATACCTAATGCATAAATCATTTTAGTTTTGCAATTTTTTTTTGCTAAAGTGTGATGATAAATTCCATTCATATAACTTTTGAAAGGCATAAATCATCAGCTTCAGATTGAAACTGACTTGTATAAAGTGCACAATACAATGATTTTCTATCAAGGATTATATGATTAAGCACCCTTTTTAGAAGAGCATTGGAATAACCATGACAGAGCTGAATCACTTTCTCGACCTTGGTTTCAAAATCACAGCCCATTTTGATTTTAGCAGTTGAATGAATGGCTTTACATTGAATCAGTTAGTTTAGGACTTAGTTTAGTAACATATCCTATTAGTGAATAATAAGTTATTTACATATAAGATTTGAAGGTCTCATCTCAAAGTGCAAATGTGAAAACAAAACCTTCATGCACTATATAGTGATACGTCGATTTGAATTTTCATGTAGAATTAGTGTAGACTTCAGAATCGTCAACTAAAGATTTCAATGTAGAATTACCAGCTTATCAACTTCTTCAACAAAAGATTACCCTTGGAGTTACCCCTCGAATTTGGAAATTTTCTTCAATCTGCAGTTAGCCCCTGAATTTGCACAGAGCATGTTAAAGAATAAATTTATTTAGATATAAAATATATATCTTTTCCATTATTTTTAGTCTTTACATAGTTAGGAGATAATTCTAATTTGGTTTCCTTGTTATTGTAAGTACCCTATCAATATTCATATCAATATTACATGTTTTCCTAGGAGTTTTTCATAATTAACACTGATATGTGATATCAAACACTTGCTGCTATTGCTCGTGTAATGCTGCTAGAGTGACGGAGCCAGGGATATAGGCTAGCGATAAAGTTGTTCCTCCAACTTTTGTAGTGAATTGAGGTTATGGTTCGAGTTTGGCTCGTTTAAAAGTATTATATTCAAGCTACTGCTCGGATTGTTTTGAGCAGTTATGTAAAACTCGTGCTCGGTTTGGCTCGTTTATTATATATATATACATATCAACTTTTAATTAATTTAATTATATAGTATGTATTTTTTTTTTGTTTTTATATATTCAACATGTAATTTAATTTATATAATATATGTTTATATAAAGGTTGGTTTAGGCTCGTAAGCCAAAACAATCTTGATATGTGAATCTCGTGTTTGAGCTTGTTTATTAAATAAACTCGAATTTAGGCTTGAGCTCGAGTAGGTCACGTAGTCATGGGTAGCTCGGCTCACTTACACCCTTAAGATGTGCTTAAAGTAGGCTACAAATGAGTCAAACTTTTATTGAGTATGCGAGTCGAGCTTGGCTAGATCAAGCCGAGCTCGAGCCCCATCCCCTGCAAACAAGTCAAACATTTATTGAGCATATCGAGTAATTCGAGCTCTGGTATACCATGCCGAATTTATAGAGTTAAAGCTCGAGCCACATAAAAGGAAGCTAAAAATGAGTTTAGGTATGAAATATAATCTTACTAAATATATTCAAGCTGAGCTCGAGCCAAATTCAAGTCATTCTCAAGTTGAACTCGAGCCTGTCAAGCTTGAACTTGGATCGACTCATTTGCAGCCCGCTACAAAGTCTAAAGTAAAATTATAATTTCGACCCTCTCTAGAAAATAAAATTTACAGTCAATTTGTGGATCTTGCACTCACTTTAGAGATATATTCTTGACTCCATTATTTGTTTTGATAAGAAATATTGGTAGCTTAAAGGTGGATGAATGTACAGACACCGTCATTTGCTTGTGATGATTGGTTATACCAACAAGCGTCTCTATCATGGTGTCCTTTTTGCACTAAATCATCCGTGCACCACTATCTTCAATGTGATGAATTATCTGTTGAATTTAATATTACACATATGTCATTTCTTCCCTAATAAAACAAAATTAATTGCATTTGTGGTTCATCTTTTACCTAACCTGTCATAATCATCGTCACCCTCACCCCCAGCTTTTCGTTCAACTTTTGTATTCAATTCAGTTATGGATTCGATCAAAGAGCTAATCATGCCTCATAAGAATGTTAAACAGTTGTTCTAGAAGACCTGCAGAAGAACTCAAATTTGAAAGGCTTTAGTCCCTTACATTTCTGCTCTTTTTAAACTCCAATTATTCTTCGTAGTTCATATTGATATGATATTGTTTCGCAATATATGATCCATGATTGAGAAACGCATTTATGGTCTGGGCTGCTCTTGTTGATTACAGGCATACATACATACATATACACACAGTACTTTGATGTAAGTGATTGCATCTGTAAATTTTCTGGTGCAGGCAGGCTGAGATTGATGGTCTTTTTAAGTAGTTGGAGACATGGAATCTGACTAGGCTACCGAAATCAAAACATGTAAGCTAGCTTCTTCAAACCCTTTTTGTTTCTTCAATTGGTGTCATGATCCTTTCGAAGAAAAAATTGAATATGAAAGTGTTTCGTGAAGCCCAATAACGCGTAAAAGTTGTATGCTTTCCATGTCGATGCATCAACTAGAAAATGGTTTCCCATGATGGTTGATACAAGACTGAGATGATGCAAGAAAACAATGAATGGTTTGCATTATTGGTGTCAGTTTCGATATATTTACTCAATTGACTTGATTTAATTTACTGTAATATTGGCATAAATAATAACTTATCTAAAGTGAAATGTGTCAAACATGTTATAAATCGTTCAAAGTGAATGCAAATGCACAACCTCAGAATTTGTTTCATCCAAGAAACAATCACGATTCTAGAAGGGCATTGCTATATGTATACCAACCTCTACTTAATTTTTACTAATCACACACCCGCTTACTCACATGATTTTTGTTAATGACGTGAGACCTAATGATTAAAAGTTAATCTCCTCTCACATTAAAAACGGGGGTGTGTGATTAATAATTGAGGGAGTGTGTATATAAAATTACCCTCTAGAAACACCAATTGTAACATATATTAATTATTAAGAAGTTTTCAACACATTATTATATTTCATTTGTAGTAAATTTTTTAAAGTGTAGGGGTCCATCGGATCCCTTCTACCATAGCATGTGGCGTTTGTATTATTGGAATATAAGGGGACGTTTGGAATGATGGAATGGAACGAAACGAAATTTATAAGCTTTTTAATTAATGGTAGTTACAATAGATCCATTAGCCACACGTACACATAGCAAAACCACCTACCTAATTTACCATATCACAATGGGGAAAATTATTAACAGAATAACATTTTATGTTTGGGTCCAATAAAAATCTAAATTTTTATCTGTTTATATCAGGGAAAACATGTAGTTTGATATTTTAAAATAAAAATTTATGTTAAAACACAATACATTTTTATGCGATTATCACATTGTTAATGATATTATCACATTGTTGATATCCTAGAGCATGGATCAGTTTGGATCGTTTTTTTTGGCAAAAACCAAAAACCGAACGAAACTTTGGTTTTATATTTAAGAAAACCGTTTGGTTCGGATTTTAATGGTTTGTTTTTTTTTTTGTTTGTTGTTTTCAATTTCAAGTCTTTCTTCCCAAAAACTATATATATTTTTTGGAATAAACATACACATGGATACATAAAATTAAAATATATAATACTTTATGTATTATTTTACAAACAAGATTTAAACATTAAATCATTGTAACATTCAAAAATCATGGCAACATAGAAATGCAATAATAATAATAACAACAATATATACTAATAATAATAATTCAAAGTGAGTTTCAGCTTCATATGAAATTTAGACATTGAAAAGTTAAAATTTTCAATAAAAACTTAAACGAAATAGTGTAATGAAGAAATAATTATTTACAAATTTTAAATTTATAAAAGCTCGGATCAGTTTGTTTTTTTTTTTTTTTTTGGTTTTTTTTCTTACATCCAAACCGAAATTTTTGGTATAATTAAAATTCAAAGTTCAAACCAATCCAAAGTCCATACGGTTTGGTTTTTTTGTTGATTTCGATTTTTTGGTTGTTTTTGGTTTCGGATTGGTTTTTTTACACACCTCTGTAATCTGTATATTGGAAAGTCGAGTGCAAAGCATTTGTGATTTGTTGTTGTTAGCATAGGAATTGAAAAGGATACGAAAATGGGATGCAGGGTGGAGGATGATGAGTTGCTCCTTGTTCTCCAAAACCCTACCATGCATCATCACTTCACTTTTTAGGTTTTGGTCATCTTTTGTTGTACTTGTTGTTGGTCCTACTGTGTATTTTGTTTTTTTTTTTTTTTTATTTCCTGTATTTTTAATCTTTTCTTTTTGCAATTGTTATTATATATTTTTATATAATCTCTTTAAACAAATATAATATAATTTATCATGGATCGTTCGAAGAAAGAAACATTCTTTCCGAATTTATTAATTTACCTATTAATCTATCTACATATAATAAAAAAAAAATATACGTTTCATTATAATTGATAATTACAAATAAATACTACTCATTATTTTTTAAATTGATAAATAGTAAAATTCTTTATCTTATCCAATATAATAAATGAGAATACTAGATGTCCCAGGAAATCACCAGGATCACCAGAATATTTAAATATATTGTTTTTAAAGTATTAATAAAATTCATTATTTTTGAGATCCATTAACATTAATAAATAATTAACTCCATCGACTATTTGACATTACCCAATAATGTTTTTGTCATCATTATTTATTTCACATTTGTTAATATATTAGTTATTCTAAATCTAAACTTTAAAAAAATCTTAAATTATATAATTTGTTTGTACATCATATAATATTTATATAGTAAAAAATGTTAAATTATATCAATTAAAAATATTAATGTATAGTAAAATTTTAAAATAAAATATTTAAAATATTATATTTTACGTGTTGATAATTTTAATAAAATATAATAAAAACATATATTGTATAAATAATTTTAAAAAATAAATGTAAAACAATATCAATAAAAACATATTTTCTAACATTTTGTTTATTGTGATAAAATATATATAAACATCATGTTCTATCTAAAATTAAAATTTTAAATTATATAGATTAAATATATATAAATTTAGAAATAAAAAAAAATTAGTAGAATGTTAAAAAAAATAACTACTATTCATTTATATCTAAAAGATAGATAAATAATAGGAATGACAAATAACAATATTATATTTGTCTTTTTTATAATAATTGATATTTATAAGTATTAATTTAAGTTTACATACATTTTGTGTAACCAATTATTGTTAAAAATTATCGACGTAATACATGGGTTTATACGATAATGAGATGGATTATGATCCATAAGTTATTTTGATTTTACCTAGTTAAGAGTTTAAAAAAAAAAAAAATAGTATCTTAGGTTTTTTCATCGTTGTTCAAAAGGTAAAGGATTTGTACACAACATTTATTTTCCATACACAATAATTTCACATAAATATATTATTTTACCCTTAATGTCATTTTTATCAATTTACCACCTTATAATAAGGGTAAAATAATTTATTTATATAAAATTGTTATGTATGAAAAAAATAATTTGTATACAAATCACCACCCAGGTTAATGATGTGTGCAAAAGCTATTTAAATTTGCTAGTCTTCTTTCTATTTATGTTAACCATTTTTTATGCTTAATTAGTCATTTTAATGTATGATTATTTCATTTAGTAAATCCAACTCTAATAAGGGTGTGTGTAACTGTGGTTTGAACTTTGATGTTGTTTTTGTTAAAAGCAAAGCAGATTTCAAAACTTAAAAACCCATTTTGTGCTTCTTTTTTTTCTTTTTCTGTTTTTGTATTTTTTTTTCCTTCTTTTTCTTTTTAACTTAGGGTTAATTACGCAAAAAAAACATTGTTTAATGGTTTTTGTGTTTTCATCCCTCAATGCTATTTTTTTAGAGAAACCCTCAAGTTAATTTTGTTTTTCTAGTTTAGTGAAATTTGACTATTAGAGGCCGGCTATAATTAGTAAACCGGGTTTTTTAAAAATTGAAAATCATGTTCAAATAACCAAATTTTACTAAACCAGAAATCAAAATTTACCTTGATAATTTTTTTAGGAAAAAATAACATGAAAGGACAAAACATAGAAAACGTGAAAACATGTTTGTTTTTTTATGAGTAAATTACAAAAATGGTCCCTGTGGTTTGTGCAAAATTACGGAAATGGTCCCTCAACTTTCAAAGTTGCAGTGATGGTCCCTCAAACCACTTTTTACTTGCAGAAATGGTCCCTCTGTGTCTGAACTTTTTAAAAATGACGATTTTGCCCTTTTATTAATTACAAGTTTAGTCCCTCAATTATTTAATTTACTTTCACTTTTGGTCCTTTTCCTTAAATTTTTAATTTTTGACTATTAATTTAACCAAACTATCATTTAAATCTTTATTATATTATAATTATAATTATAATTATATATACCCATTTATTTTTAAAAGTATTTTATTTATTTATTAACAAAATTTTTATACTTATATTATTTAATATACGCGTTTTTTGATTTAAAATATTTTTGATTTAAATATATTTTTACGCTCATATGGTTTTAATTAAATTTATTATTTTATTTGTTTGGATTTAGATATTTTGTTATGCCCATACGTTTTGATTTCTATTTATTATTTTATTTGTTTTGATTTTAAATTTTGCTACGTTAATAATTAAATGAAAATTAACAAAACATTTAAGTGAAAACGAATAAAACATATTAATATACAAACTTGTAAGTCAAAAATCTTAAAATACTATATTGAAATAAAAACGTATTGACATAAAAAATATTTAAAATTAAAAAAAATAAAATAGTTAGTTTAAATCAAAACGTATTAACGTAACAAAGTATATTATTTTAATTAAAATAAACTAAAATATAAATATATTTCATTATTTCTAATATCAATAAATATTAATAATTATATAATATATTATTTCTTATATATTTAAATGTGAATAAATAGATAAGATTTAAATTTACACCAAATTATATCTTATATATACTTATCAATATATCTAAATAAAAATATAAAAAACATATAAACATTATAGTTTACGTAAAATTAAAATTTCAAATTATATTGACTAAATATATATAAATTTAGGAATAAAAAGTTTAAAAAATGTAAAAAAAATAACTATTGTTCATGACTATTTATAAAGATAGATAAATAATATATATTACTAATAATTGTACTTTTTTTATAAGAATTAATATTAAATTATTCAATTTATGTTTACATACATTTCAGTTAACCAATTATTTATTAAAAATTATTCACATAATACGTGGGTTCATAAACTAGTTCCATATTAAATAACTTGAATACATAAAAAATGCGTAAAATAAAGAAACTAAGTATAAAAATTTTGTTAAAAAATGAATATAAAATTATTTTTATAAAATAAATAGGTATATATAATTATAATTATAATAATATAATAAAGATTTAAATAATAGTTTGTTAAATTAATAGTCAAAAAATTAAAAATTTAAGGAAAAGGACCAAAAGTAAAAGTAAATTAAATAGTTGAGGGACTAAACTTGTAATTAATAAAAGGGCAAAATCGTCATTTTTAAAAAGTTCAGACACAGAGGGACCATTTCTGCAAGTAAAAAGTGGTTTGAGGGACCACTGCAACTTTCAAAGTTGAGGGACCATTTCCGTAATTTTGCACAAACCACAGGGACCATTTTTGTAATTTACTCTTTTTTTATATATAAAACTAAAACTTGTGTTTCTTAAGCTTATAACTTGAATTTAATCAAACAAATTAATACAATCTTATATGCAAATTCAAGTATAAAATAAATGATAAAAGCACCAATTGTTCATTCAAATAATTCATCTATAATAGACAATACATGAATGTTAAAAACTTAAAATAACTACCCAAATGACGGTTCTTTAATAATCATTGTGATCTCAAGAAAATCCAAACCAAACAGAATAATTTGTCTTCTCATAAATTCAAACCTAATTCCTTTTATTTAGTTTTTTTCATCCCTGGTTGGTTGGTAAACGTATCAACTCAACCTCTTTTCTCTACTTCTATTTGTTTGTTCCAATTATTATGTAGTGATCTCAACCTTATGTGTGTGTGCGCGCGTGTGTATATATAGGATGAGACTCAATGAAGAACCAATATTTATCGGAGAATCTTGGAGAACCATAATACATCACAAAATATTGCATGATGCATCAATTGAGAGGATTTTACATAATACGAGGGATTATGCATATCATACGTGGGGATTATCTTAAGGCCCTGCAAGGGGCACGAAGATTCGACTCTCACATTACGTTTGGGTCTAAACCATGAACACTTGTATAAGTATGCATTTTGCACAGTTTAACTTGTCCTAGTATCAAACGTAATCTTAAAAAGTTAAGGAAATTGCATTAAGTTAACAATATGATAAACTTAATGACAATGAAATTAGGTTGTTAACAAATAAATGTCTTCCAAACTGTGGTTACATGTAATGTAAAGTGACTAAAAGGAAATTGAGAAAGAAAATGAAGGATTTGAGTTTAGCTAATAGGCGCTTCTTAACCTAAATCTATTTTGGGCATTGTGGGAGGGAGGGGTCGGTCGAACCCGACCACACCATTTTCATTTTGTTACCTTCACAGTCCATCGGAAGATTCTTCTCCATGACATTGACACCGCCATGCAAACTTCCTGAAAGAACTACCACGATCAACGCATTAATTCAAATTTAACGTTTGTTATTATTACAATTTGGTAACAGGTACGCGTTAATCAGATCTTATCTCACGAATCTTCTCTTTTTAGTAGCATTTAATTCTGTTCCATTTTCATTACATTTTTTCCTTCTTTTGTAGTGCTTAAATGTCAGGTGATTCACCGGCGGGGACGACCGTCTCCAGTCACCGGAGTACCGTTCGCGTCGTAGTTGTCGGTGATCATGCCACTGGTAAATCTAGCCTTATCGCCGCAGCTGCCTCCGATACTTTTCCGGAAAACGTTTCTCCTGTTCTTCCTCCCACTCGTCTTCCTGCAGATTACTTCCCCGATTGCATTCCCGTCACAATTATTGACACTCCATCTAGGTTTGAACTTTTATCATCCGTATTCAATTTATCTGATCGATTAGATTCTTTTCGTTAGCACTTTGAATTATTTGTTAGTCTAGTTTGGAAGGTAAAGATAAAGTCGATGAAGAATTGAAGCTAGCCGATTCAGTCGTGCTAACCTATGCTTGTGATCAACCTGAAACACTCCATCGCGTACAGAATTTTTGGCTTCCTGAAATTCGGCGCCTAAAGGTTTCAATCTGTTATTCTTATTGCATATTGTACAAGTCTCATAAGTCAAGAGACGAATTTAACAAAATGGTGTTTGTCTCTCGATCGTTAGTTAGAAATCAGACTGTAACTTTAGTACTTTCATATATATAGGTAAAGATACCTGTGATTGTGGTTGGATGCATGCTAGATTTGCGTGATGAACACTACCCTATTAGTCTAGAGCTGGCTATGGGTCCATTAATGCAACAGTATAGGGAGATCGAGACTTGTATAGAGTGTTCTGCAGCTAACCTTGTCCAGGTATGTCATTGTGTTTGACCTGGATTTCTATGTTAAGGTAATCACAGTTTTTTCAAATTCATAATGATTTCTTCTATAGATTTATAAATATATAATCATGTCGGTACAATTGTCACCTCTTGTGATGTTATTATCTTCCATGATTTATACTTCAGTTCACCTTGGTGCTTTACACCCAGAGCCTTAGTAAATTGTTTGCCTGGTGAAAATGTTATGATCCCCAATAATTAGGATTTAAACGTGCATTCTCTAGTTGAATCGTATCTTATAGACTTATAGTTAAGGCAACTTCACTGTAGTTATGCTCAATCAATTGGGCAATATTATATTTCTCGCTCCTTTCAATCCCTTTTTATTGGGAAGCTATTCATCAAAATTTTGTGGATCCTAAAAGTCAATTCTGCCAGCTATGGCTCTACCTTGTACATTTTAAGCACAATTAGTTTGATTTGCATCTGGAGAAGTTAAAATGCAGGAGTTTTCAGTTGCTTCCATATCATGAAAGAGTAAGTTCATTTGATGATTATTTGTAGGTGGCTGAGGTCTTTTATTATGCTCAAAAAGCCGTGCTTCATCCGACAGCCCCCTTGTTTGATCAAGAATTACAAACTTTGAAACCGCGCTGTATAAGAGCACTGAAAAGGATATTTACTCTTTGTGATCATGATAAGGATTCTGCCCTGAATGATAATGAGTTGAATGAATTTCAGGTAATCTTTGTTTTGTGAAGTTGCAATATATGTGAAATACTGTCCTTCTGAATTGAGGTCCTTGACTTACTTATTTTTATTCTGTATTTTCTAATCAGTGATGGGTTTGGGATATAAATGCAAATAGCATTTTATATGTGAATTGAAGAAGTATCCATTTACTTTGCCCCTTGACAGGTTAAGTGTTTTAATGTTCCTCTACAACCTGAAGAAATAGTGGATGTTAAGAGAGTAGTGCAAGAGAAGGTACCTGAAGGGGTCAATTATCGTGGGCTTACTCTAGAAGGATTTCTGTATCTTCATGGCCTATTTATTGAAAAAGGCCGCCTCGAGACTACGTGGACTGTCTTACGTGAATTTGGTTACAGTGACGACCTTGAACTCCGGAAAGAAAACCTTCCAGTTCCATCTGAAAAGGCTCCTGACCAGGTCATGCTCCTATAACTTCAAGTGGAAGATGTTATTTTGGTAGAATTTACAAAATAATCTCTTACCATTGATCATTAGTGATCTAACTTGGCTGAAAATATTTTTCTTAATTAAATATTGCATGGTTTCATGCTGCACTTAGGTGGTTGGTTATTAACAATGTGATGGGGTGTTCATTACAGTTTGTATACATGTTTCTTGGATATTGCATTTGAGGAGAACCCTGAGTAAATCAATAACCAATCCTAAATAATATTGAAAATCCCTGAATGCTTGTAATTGTAGAGTGTTGAATTGACAAGTGAAGCTGTGGACTTCTTGAAAGGGGTTTTCTGTTTGTTCGATTCTAACAAGGTACGTTTTTTTTTAAAAAAAATTATAGTACACCATAATTTCCTTATCACTTGATTCTGAACTACATTGTGAAATTTTACTTTAAAGCTGCTTTCGTTATTCTGCAGCCATTATGCTTTTTCGTGTAACAAACAATAATGTAGATTTGCTGTCAGAAATTGGTTATTTAGTTTGACCTTGCACCATAGAATGTTTGTCTTTTAATGAATTTTGTTTATGACATGCTTCATTTTAGTATTATTTTCTTTCTTCACAAATAGTAAAAAAAGAATCTGTAATTACCTTTGAGTAGCTTGAAAAGTTAATGGTCATCTTTGGAGAACCTGCAATATGATAGATGAATGGACAGTGCATGGAAAAACTCTGGAGAAAATCCGATATGAAACCACATTTGCTAGTTCAAATCAGTTATGGGTTTATGCCATTGCATATAACTGACCATAATGTTTGTCGAGCTTGATGATAATTCCTTTTTCTCTTGTAGAATGGCATTTGCAATTTGGTTATAAAGTTAAAGATATTTGGGAAAAGAATGTTCCCTTTATTTCTTTTTGGAGTCCCATATGACTTCGCTATTATTTAGTAATTCTAAGACATGGTCAAGTTGTAGTTTTCCTTTCTACCCTCTCTTTGATGCATCTACATAAAAAATTAAAAATGATAAAGGACATTTAGAGGAATGGGGAACTGAAAAGAAGTTTTTTATTGATACAATGAGATGTACAGCATGCAATAAAGGAAATGTAGCAATATGCAAGGTGGAACTCAGAAGAGGAGTATCAGCATTCCTTGCATCATGCTTCAATAAACTTAGTTTGGATACTGTCAGATCCAGTGTATGGAATCAGTATTTCTCTTGTTGTATTTCATGTTTAATCCAACCTAATTATACAGCGACATAAACAAACAATCATGTACCACATTACCTTTATGCAACATGCATTCTGTATATAATGCAAATAATTCTCCTCAAGAGAGTTGCTGTAGTCTGTAGACCTGTATTAATTCAACTTATTCAATTGGTTCCCCACTTCCATAATGTTCTGAAGGGGCTGGCATCTTATATGCTTTACTTATAAGAAAAGTTGTCATTGTAGTGTGTCCTCTTAAATGACTTTATAATAGTTGTATCTTCCTCGAGTGTCATTAAGCTAAGATTACATACTGGAGTTTTAGTTGACACTTGCAATTTTCTCAAACTGCAAATTGTTGCACTTGATAGGATGGAGCTCTACAATATTCTGAGATGGATGAGCTGTTTTCAACTGCACCAGAAAGGTGGGTTACTTTACCTTTGGAGCAATCCTATAATGTTATTTTATTGGTTCGTTGTATGCATGCACATGTAGGTCGATATTCTAATATTATATCAATGTGATTCGTAGTGGTATCAACTCCGAGTGTGGTATATCGGCCTTTTGCATGTTATTTATTTTTAGCGATACAAGATACGAGATGCGTGATGTTTTGCTCTTTATGCAAATTTCATTCTAATGGATATTTACATGGAAATAATTATTGTACCTCTTATGTTTATGGAACTGATTTTGGTACTTCAGTTCTCTGTTCTTATGCTTTTATGAGATCTTCAGCCCTTATCCCCACATATTCAATAAATAAATCAGCAGTAATAAGTTGATTCTCCTTTCTTAAGTTCTCATTATGTCAAATATATCATATGCAAATTTTACTTGATCAAAATTTCCGATCAGTATGTGAAACACATAGGAATTTATATTACTTATGCCTCTTTTTCAAAAAGCCTAGCTTCAAGCTTTTTGGATATCCCCAAAACAAATTATTTCAGGTCTATTATAATAAGACATTTGTTGGCTAGGATTTTCTTCTTATCATGTCTGGAAATAGAAGAAAGATCTCATTATATTAAGAGCAAAATGCACATGTAGATCAGGACAAAGACTTGAAACTTTGTTTGAAATTGTTACAGCTTGCTAAAAACAGATGATAATGTATAGGGAATTTAGTGGTGTCATCTTGCTTTAGTTTTTCATTTTGCGTTAATGGTAAAACCAATAAGTGCATCCATTTTTATTGACACTGAATTTTGACTTGATTACACATGAATTGTGACATGCTCACATTATGCATTAGCTCTTGGGACCCAAATAACCTATTTAAACTGCATGAACCAAACCCATTGTAAGACATCATATATTTATTTCACTGGTTCTTACTCATATTACCAAATTATAGGTGCCCTCTTTTTGGTGATCTGTCTTACAATATGAGTGTGCTGCTTACTCTAAGCATTTTCTTATTAAAATGGGTAATGTCCAAATGATCTATTTGTTCTGCGTGTTAGCTGATTAAAATGGATAAAATCTTGTATTGAAGCTGATTGGATGAAATTTGAATGTGAAATGAAGAAAATAGCCTTCCTCGATATTATGTGCTGCAACTTTTTGCAATGCTTGCTTGTATTTTCTTCCTTCCCCTTTCTCTGTGGCGTCTTATAACGTTCCCCTGAATACTCCTTCCTAAGAAATAAATTTTTTTAACTTTCAGTCCTTGGGATGAAGCTCCGTACAAGGATTCTGTGGAGAGAACTGAACTCGGGGATCTAAAACTTTCTGGGTTTCTCTCTCAGGTGTGTGAAAGCATCTTTACTTTGCATCACAAGACCTACAAAACTTTACTACTTTATTTCATGAGATGAGTGGCAATAGAACGACCTGACTGGAAAGCTTTTTATTTGGAAAGATCATTTATCAAGCAGTGTTTCCAATAATTGATTGCATAACTTCACCGAACAAAATGTCCAGCAACCATTTTGAGTTGTAAACTTGTCCTGTTATCTGAAATTGGTTAATTTGATGACAATTTGGTTGATGATATAGGTGGAAACTTCATTCAGTAAGAGTAATTGCCATTTATCTATTTAAAAAAAAAAAAACAAAGACAAATTGCTATTTCGTGGAAAGAATAGTGAATTCAGAATAGAAACACTGCCTACACTAGGCAGGACTATACATGTAGGCAAACATCACTACACGAATTTCTGCCAGCCTACTTTTTTTGGGTAAGTGTGGGATCCAACCTTGGTCGATTGATCCACGGTCTAAATACAATGCCACACATGTTCGAACCGGGTAAAGCTCTCCCAAAGGGAGACTGGCATTGCCACATGAAGGTTGTCATTTGTTCTTTTTTTTTTTTACCACTAGTTAAGATTCCTAAAAATTTTATAGTTTTTCGATTGTTCTGTGACTGATGAGTTCGCTGGTCCTTTTAATGGCTTCCAACTGTCATTGAACTGCAGAAAACGTCTAAGGGGCCGTTTGGTTCACATATTTTTTTCTCTTGGATTTGGCATCTGTCAAAGGATTTGCGTTATGCAACATTTTCATTTGTCAGGATTTTGTCAAAGAATCTACATTATCTTTTAAGAAAAATTTGCTAATCTGAAAAATGCAAGGTAATTGGGATTTAAAATCCTAGGGGAAAGGCTTTTTTTTTAAATAACAAAGAAGGAATCGATTTAAGAAATCCTGAGATTTTAAATCGTTACTCAAAATCTGCGAACCAAACACAGGATTTTAAATGCAGATCCCAACGAGTCCCAAAAAATCCGGGTCGCATATTTTTTTCTTTGGGATTTGCATTTTATTAAAGGATTTGCATTATGTAACGACGGAATGTACATATGCGCGCGAAGGTGCCGGATTTAAAATCTGAAAAATGCAATATAACTGGGATTTAAAATCCTAAGGAGGTGGCTGGGATTTTAAATAACAAAAAAGGAAGGGATTTAAGAAATGCTGGGATTTTAAATCTTTACTGAAATCTGTGAAGCAAGCACAGGATTTTAAATGCAAATCCCAGGAAATCCGCAAACCAAACACCCCTAGGGTTTTTTTTGGGATTGTTTTCTAGAAATCCATTTTTCCTCTATCTACTTCACAGTAGCACCTCATGTCATGCTTGTGCAAAATTATGTTTGCCGCATAATTTCCCCAAAATTATGTTTCTTCTATCTACTTCACAAAAGCATCTCATCTGAGTTTAGAAACCTCAATATGCAGAAAAGCATGTACTACTTGTGTTATTTGCTACTAACACTATGCTCATGGTTGCTGATGCAAGTCCGACAGAAAGATAGCTAGGTTTAATGGGTGAGAGCAAAAAAATGGCGGGTGGTAACAGACTTTTTAAAATAAAAATAACGGATATGAACTTAGTAACTAACCCAATCCTGGAAGTTAGTTAACTAAGAACTGATGTGCCGCTTTGGTTTGAATCCTCAAACTTTCACTTCACACCCTTACGGTAAAGAGGAATCCTTCCCACTCACTGGTATCCACAATTGAAACCGACTCCAACTGATAACCAGAAAGATTTTAAGACAGAATTGAATTCTCAGAACTTTAGATGATAATATTCTGTTTTTCAGGTTACAAAATGTGCCCTTAAATAGGGAAAACTAGGGATAAAACATAATAATAATAATAAACCAGCTTCCTAGACTTATTACATTAAATAAAAAGATAGTTTCCAAGATTGATTAAATGGTCCACTACCCATTTAATAACTCTTAGGTAGTTCCAAGACAAGTGACCTTTGAGAAGAAAGATTCATTAACTAATGAAGGTGATTAATTTGGAAGAATACTCGAGAATACCCAAATCTTTCACAGCTCCATGAATGTTTTGAATCTCAACCAAACTAATCGGGTTTAGTTTTGAATTAACTACCCAAGGGAGACTGGCATGGCCGCACGGCCCGCACGAAGGTTGTCATTTGTTCTTTTTTTACCACTAGTTAAGATTCCTAAAAATTTTATAGTTTCTCGATTGTGCTGTGATTGATGAGTTCGCTGGTCCTTTTAGTGGCTTCCAACTGTCATTGAACTGCAGAAAACGTCAAAGGGGGTGTTTGGTTCACATATTTTTTTTTCTCTTGGATTTGCATTATGTCAAAGGATTTGCATTATGCAACATTTTCATTTGTCAGAATTTTGTCAAAGAATCTACATTATCTATTAAGAAAAAATTGTTAATCTGAAAAATGCAAGGTAACTGAGGTTTAAAATACTAGAGGTTAGGCTAGGTTTTTAAATAACAAAGAAGGAAGCGATTTAAGAAATCCTGAGATTTTAAATCGTTACTCAAATCTGCGAACCAAACACAGGATTTTAAACGCAGATCCCAGTGAATCCCAAAAAAATCCGTGAACCAAACGCCCCCTAAGGGTTTTTTGGGATTGTTTTCAAGAAATCCATTTTTCCTCTATCTACTTCACAATAGCACCTCATGTCATGCTTGTGCAAAATTATGTTTGCCGCGTAATTTCCCCAAAATTATTTTTCCTCTATCTACTTCACAAAAGCATGTCATCTGAGTTTAGAAAACTCAATAAGCAGAAAAGCATGTTCTACTTGTGTTATCTGCTACTAACATTATGCTCATGGTTGCAGTGGGCCCTAATGACATTGCTTGATCCAGCTCGAAGTTTAGCCTATTTGATATACCTGGGATATACAGGTGATCCTGCCACAGCATTTCGTGTTACTAGGAAAAGATCCTTAGATGTTAAGAAACAACATACAGAAAGACACGTTTTTCAGTGCTTTATTTTTGGACCCAAAAACGCAGGAAAGTCTGCGCTATTGACTTCATTTGTGGGAAGGTGCATCTTTCTGAAAACTATTGCTGGACGTTTTTGGTTTTTTATCTACATGAACTCCTTTCATGAATCTTGTACATGTTTACTGTTATACCTTATAAATTTCTGCTCTCTAAATTATCCATGCAGGCCTTTCCAAAGCAAATGTAATTCAACAAGCAATGGATGTTATACAGTTAATACAGTTGATCAACATCGTGTGAGTGTCCAAGTGAAACAATGTATTTTTTTTATGCATATTCGATTATAGTGTAATTTTGTGTCTATTCACGTAGTCTATTTTAGGTGTCCATCTTGTCCTTAAAGGGTGGTCTTATTCGCTTGTCTTCATTCTAATTGCCTGTCTTCATTCTAATTTCCTGTCTTCATTCTCCAAATCAACATACATTTCTATTCCGTCAGATTTGAGTTTTTCCATCTCTGAGGTTATTGTGGCACTTTCATATTTCTGTACGTATTTAAATAGTTCCACCATTTGAGAGGCAAAATGAATATACTATGGTCTTAACTAATTTTTTTGAACATTGTGCAAACTGTGAAGTCATTGAAACACCTGAGAAGGAGAAGAGTAAACTAATGGTGTGTTTGGCTCACGAAATAAAATCTGAAGGAATTGAAATTTTCTTTCAGTGTGTTTGGAACTTTGGATTACAAAGATAAGGAATGAGGATTATTTTAAATTTGTCATTCCTAGTCATTTGTAATTGTAAAAGAATCTAGATTCCAACATTCCACAACCCGCACCTATAGTGCCCTATTCCACCCCACCCAACATACTAATTAATTTAAATCCAATTCCTTAAAACTTCATCGTGTGAGCCAAACCTACCCTAAGTTCTTCTAACGTATTAATGCTCTATACCAATCATGTGACGCTTGTATGATGCACGTTGATATGTCAGGGAATTAGGAAGACACTAATATTGCATGAAATTCAAGAAGATGATGCTAAAGAACTTCTATCCACTAAGGAGTCGTTGGCTGCCTGTGATGTTGCAGTTTTTGTTTATGACAGGTGGGCTTGATACAATATGTTTTACACTTCACAAGACTTCGGTTGAAAATCCTAGTAATAATAAATTTTTAGATTTTGTTGAAGTTAACTTCGGAATTATATCGAATCTCTCTTGTTACAGTTCGGATGAGTATTCCTTGAAAAGAGCAGCACAATTGCTCATGGATGTAGCTAGGGAAGGAGAAGATGGTGGCTATGGTGTGCCTTCTCTCTTAATTGCTGCTAAGGATGACCTCCATTCTTATCCAATGGAAACTAAAGATTCGGAAATGGTATTTTATGTTATCAAGATTGGTTATTCATTACTGACATTACATCCCTATTTTTCCTAACCATTTAATAAAAAAATATACACCAAGTACTTACATTCTATGACCCTTTGATCTAGGTTTGTCAGGCTATGAAAATAGATGCACCGACTCGTATCAGTGTCAAAGAAAAAAATATGAATAATGTCTTCCGGAGAATTGTTACTGCAGCTGAGCGATGTCACTTGAGTGTTCCCGAGACTGAACATGGGAGAAACAAGAAACATTACCAACAACTTGTGAACCGTTCTCTCATTCTTGCTTCCGGTAAGCCTAATATTATTTTCATATCCATAATTCCCTCCCTGGTTCCCATATTTGTACATTTTGGTGAGTATTTTAATTGGTCCTCGTCTATTTTTTACTACAAATTTGCAGTTGGAGCTGCTGTTGCTGTAGTTGCATTTGCGGCATACCGAGCCTATGCTTGGAAGAAAACTAACTCTGCTAGTTAGGTGAAGGCAATAGTATCTACTATCTACCCTGTTTATTGCACCCCATTGGAGTAAAAATAAGCGGGTTCGTTCCTCTCCATATTTAACCTGCACTCTTAATCTCCCCCATCATGGAAAAAGGATTAATACTGAGATTAAAAAAAAAACATCGTACTATTCCAGTTTTATCGATTTGGTCCTCCGTCGTTTGCCCCCCATTTTAGCCCCTATACTTTGTGTCTTACTCAATTTGGTCCTTATACTTTTTATTAGTTTAGTCCCAAAAAGTTATACATGTGGTTTTACAAGTCAAAAAATGCTAACACATGAGATGTCAAAGCAACATTTAAGTGACACGCAGGATGCCAAATCGACATTTAGCCGTATACCCATTCTTACAAGTAAAATGACTAAAGTAGTAAAACGATGTAACTATAGTGAAATAAGTTGGGAAAAAACAATGGATGGGCTAAACCAATAAAAGTATGAAAGTATGATGATGTTTTTTTTTCAATATTAACCCTGGAAAATTAGCTTCATTTTTGCCTTTTTTATATAAGCAATCCTCCCCATTTTTTTTGCCTTGTACAGTTTTGCCTACAACTCCATTGCTCTGGTATCTCAAACAAACAATCCACAATGTGTACTGTTTTAAAAATCCAATCTCTGAAGGTTTTCTTTCTTCCACATCCAAGCAACTCATTCCTTCGAAAGCTGTGCCTCGGGGAATTCCATGTTGTGTTATATAATTCACAGGAGAATTATATATAGTTGCCTCTCTTGTTTATATGAATTGGAACTTTTTTAAGTTTTATAACTCGCTGCGATAAATCTATCCATTCGGAATACTATCTAACGTGTCATAATATTGGAATGAATTCCATTGTATTGTCTGATCACACAATTCTATATAATTTACCTCAAATTTCTCACCTTTCTTTTCATTTGATTTTTTTTAACTTTCATGTACTGTTATTCTTTGTTGGTATTGGGCAAAAAGTCCTAAAGTTGGGACAACACAATCTTCTTAAGATTAATAGTAGTAGTATTTTGTGGTTTGCACATCATTAAATTTTTACTTTTGTGTTTTATGTTTATACATAGTCAGAATACATTCAAGACCACTTGGGAAAAAAATGAGCAGGTAAAAGTTGTGGCTCAAAAAAAATCAAAATACATAAAACTGTAAGGCAAAGATGATTAAAGGATTCTACCAAACGCACTAATAGAAGTTTTATAGTTATATATCAACTATCAAATTCTAAACAAAACATCTGAATATGTTAGTGAATTGAGCCATTCATGTTAAATAATTCACTTGAGATGTGGAAATTATTTTTTGATCAAGAATGCAAATAATCGAGAAATTTTCTTGTGGAGACACGTTAGTGAAAAACACGAAGAATGAGCATAATATTACCTTTTGTGTCAAAAAAAAAAGGGATGGATGGGAGTTAAAACATATACTTTAAAGTGGTAGTGAGAACGGGTCGGGTCAAGTTGAGCGACATATATGTTTTTGCCCATGTAACGAGAGAAAAATACCATTTAGTAATGGTTTAGGATGTTAATAGTGCGTTTGGTACGGTGAATGGAGAGAATGGAATTGAGTTGATTTTCAAACTTATTTTTTTCATCGGATGTCACCATCAATTCTCAAATGAAAGATGGAGAATTGGTTTTTAGTGTAAATTTCATTTCTTTGGTGATCTCTTCAACATAGAGAGAATCAAAACAAGAGAAAATGAATTGAAATTGTATTGTATTATCTTCATTCTATGTGTCAAATCTTAATTGATATATTATGGTTATTTATCAACAAAGTTTGAAAACAAAAACAATTTCGTTCTCTTCATTTCTTCGTACCAAACGTAACCTTAGTTGAAACCGAAGAAGAGAAATGGAAGCATGCAATGCAATGCATATTAGTGATGTTGAGTGAGTATGAAGAAGTTGTTAAAGCGTACGGAAAAAGGGTGAAAGAGAAGAGAAGCGTTTGTTTTGGTCGTCGACAGTTACAGAGAATCAAAAGGAGTGTGGGGGATGGAGGAAATACAGGACATCCTCTCTGTCTATCTCTCTTTGGTCCATTTTATTTCCTGCTGACCCCACTATGATCTCCTCTTTCATTTCTCAAATCTTTCTTTTTTCTTTTTTTTTTCTTAGCCATTTCGTTTATATATATATATATATATATATATATATATATATATATATATATATATATATATATATATATATATATATAGGGTCAGGTTCTATGGGGCACCTGTATGCATTGTGCACTTTGGGAACCTGTATGCACCGTTATATCTTGAATTTTAACGGTTCATATTGTAGTGACAAAAGGGTAATTAACTTGAAAATGGATGCACGGGTGCATAACTTCTCGTGCGCGGATTGGCAAAATCAGAAGATGCTTCAATTAAGAAAATATTCTATCCGAATCTAAACAAACATTATGCATCTTCATCCAATTTATTGGATTCGTCTTCAAACACGATGCATCTTCATCCAATTCAATTTCAAACATGATGTATTTCGACCATATTCATCCTCGTCTTTGTTCCATCATTATGCATCACCAAAATCGTGATGCATTTCGGCCATATTCATCCTCGTCTTTGTTCCATCATTATGCATCACCAAAATCGTGATGTATTTCGACATTTAAACGTGTTAATTTCGTGATGCATCTCTGAAATTTAAACGTGTTCATCAACGTCTTAAATGTGTTCATCATTGTCGTGATTCATTGCTGTTGTGCATCATGTTTGAAACAACCAATACCATATGCTCCAACTATTTCTTGAAAGCAATAACCACCAACATTAATAAAGAATCTTAGAATTCTTTGACTAGCCATAAGCATGATACAGAATCGTAGAATGAACTGTTTGAGAAAAAACTGATACTCAAAAACTATGATCAACAGACGCATGCAAATTCTCGTCAACATCGATGCACAGATATGGTGCAGAGTTGCATACCGACGATGGACAGCGATGGTGGTGCTGGGTCTGGTGGTAGTAGTAGTGGTTGTCTTGTGAAAACTGGTTGAGAGAAAGAGAGATGGAGAGAGGCTAGCCATGAAAGAGAAATGGAAAGAGAGAGAAAATGGGATGGATTTATGGAAAGGTGGTTGATCATTTTATTTAGTTTCATAAATAAATGATAAATATTAAATTAAATCTTATAATTTAACAATATATTATTAAGCATTCCCAAAATACCTTTAATGCACCCTTTGTAAACAAGCAATGCATTTTTGGTTTCCGATGCATATGGTGGCCCCATAGAACCTCAATCTATATATATATATATATATATATATATATATATATATATATATATATATATATATATATATATATATATATATATATATATATATATATATAGAATTGGGTTCAAATGAGTACCACTAGTTTTGCAGAGTACCGGAGGTACCTCGCTTAAAACCTTTTTTTTTTGAAATTTTTTTTCATATTCATGTTTAAATTAATAATTTAAGACTACTTGCAAAAGATCACACCTAAACACACACTATAACTATGTGAAACGTGCAAGTTCACATGAACTGCACTGCTGTGAATGTATGTTCACAGCCAAGCATGTTCACATGAATTTTTTCACGTTCACATGACCTTTAAGAGGCTAGAAAGTGTGAATGTGTGTAATTCTTTTACGAATAGGCTTATATTATTTGTATCTAAATTAATATGAAAAAAAATTAAAAAAAAAAAAAATTTCGGAGCATGTTCACATCTAAAACCCGTGTGTTCACAGGTACTCACGGTACTCTGCATTTTTTAGGTACTCACACGAACCATATTCTATATATATATATATATATATATATATATATATATATATATATATATATATATATATATTCATTCTTTTTAAGGTTCAAATTTACTTCACAAAAGCCATATTAATAAAATATACCTTACTTTTTTAATGCAAATCAAACTTCAAATTACTTCTTGGATTCAGGTTAATTTATTTGTAGGTTACATTAGTCTTCAGTTTGTAGTTTGGCACATTTCTACCGTCAGCTATCGTTGAATAACAATAAAAATGATTGGTTCTTCAAAATGAAAAATCAATTGTTATTACAAGCAATCTTGTTTTTATTATTTTCTAAAACATATCACATACGGTGGTGCGATCCTTTTAATATTTACATGTGGCCGGGTATGTCGTAATCACTCACTTTTTTTTTTTAATTATTTATCATTTTCTATCAAATGACACTTTAGTCATGGCTTGATGAAAGATGCTTAGAAACCCAAACTACTAACAAATAAAGGCATGTTAATCTATATAGTGGCGGTCTAGGATTTTTAAGTATCGCTTACATTGATTTAAAAGCACCCGTCACATAATCAGAAATGATACAAATTTTTATATCGCTCGCTAGATCTCCTCCTTTCGATTATTGTCCTTTTCCCGACCCACCACACTCCCCTCCCTCCCTCTTTTTTTGACTTGGATCATAACTTTCTATCTCCGTGTGTATTTGGGTGGGATTCTTCACTATCATGCTTTCATTCTTTTTATCACTATAATTTTTTTTCTTTTTGATTTCGTGGTGAAAGTTGATATAACCAACAAGGGTTGGTTCAACGAGAATCATCGGGTCACATATTATTTCATCAACAGAATACTTTCAAGTTCAATATTCTTGCATCCATCAATTCCTGTTGTAAATCATATTTAAGTTTATTACAAAGTTAAGCTTTGTTCGGATTGTGTTTGTGAGCATCATCTTGAGTTAGAGTTTCTTCCTTTATTTGTGTTTTGAATCCGATATCAACTTATCACTGAAAGATGTAAATGATATTTATGTTATTTTATAATATCATTTATAGTTATAGAGTTTACAGTTTATTTGATCAATTTAAATACTTTCTTCAACAAAAAGATTCATCATCTTATCAAGTAATAAACATATGTCAAGGTTCGTAACTTCGTATGTATTTTTATACGAGGTGAGAAGAAATACAAAAAAAAAAACATAAAGAAATAGACCGTTGCATATAGCCATTCAATTTATTTTTGTACTTAAACGCTTTTCTTTATTTTTTATTATTTTAATTTAATAAGAAAACTTAATGATGACTGATATCAGTCAATTCATAAATATGATGTAAAATTGTGTTTGAAACTTTTGGGGCATTGTCTAGGGACGAAATTGAGGAAGGTTGGGGGGATGTTTACACTAAAGCTAGAGGATCTTCTTGATTCTCATTTAGTCACCATTTTAAAAGAAGAAAAAACTTTTCAGATTTTCCATTTTTTCAATAAAATTTAAAGTTTTAGTCTTTGACTATGTTTGACATACAACTTTAAGAGCTTATGATTTTTAGAAGTTTTTGTTTGACACGCCATTTATGAAGAGCTTCTAAAAAATATAAATGAAAATGAAAAGCTACTTGAGTTAGCTGTTGATATTAACTTGAGTTTTTGGTCGAAGAAATAATAAAATAACCTTTAATGTACACTATTTATTTTTATTTGAGATATTATTGCTTGTCATTTAATATTATTTTATACACATACAAGCTCCGGCTACAGTTACGTTGTCAAACACACATAAATTAACAAAAGCTCCAACTAAAAGCTAATCATGCTAAACATACCCTTATAGTGTCAAATGATGTCAGCTTGCAATGTATCAAAGTTCATAACCAAGTTACATGGTTTTGGAGAGAGGGTGACCACACCCTTGTCATCCCTTCCGGGTCTCTTTTTCCGGAACTATTTAAGTTACACTAAATTATATTTATAAATTGAAAGGTGATTTGTATACAACAAAATTTTATCATACATAACAATTTCATATAAAATAATTATCCTACTCTTGTTTGGATGGGGTGAAATGTAAAGATAATAAAAATATTAGTAAAAAGTAAGATAGTCATTTTATATGAAATTATTATGTCTAGTAAAACTTTCTAAACATTGTAAAACCTTGTAAATTTTCTGGCTTTAAAGTTAAAGATAAACTACAATAGCTATATATATTGTTATGTTTCACGCTTACTGTTTTCTTTAAGATTCATGTCATGGCAATAGCTTTTCTTAACCATTAGTCTTTGATCTATCTGGCCCTACATGTCTTAATTTATTTATGCATCCATGGACAAAAGCTTAAAAAGGATTTGAATTCTCATAATGTTTATATACACACACATATATATACACACACATAATTACATACACACACACACACACACACACTATACTTGCAAGTAGAGGTGTCCAGAACTTGAGACTATATCGACTAGGGGTGGCAATTTTGACCCAACGGGCCAAGCGGACCGAACATTTAAATGGACCTATTGTAAAATACTATTATAGAACATACTTTTTTTTTAAAATGAAAATTTATAAAACGGTGTATTAAAAAAATTGTTCCTTGAAAAAAGTTCAAATTTATGTAAATTTTATGACTTATTGTCGTCAACTTGTTTGACTCATTTGCTTGAACGGACTAAACTTGTCACCCCTAATATCGACATATTGTCAAGCGATATCAAAACTGAATAATAAGTCGTGCCTAACTGTAATTGACCAGGTTTTAGTTTTAAAGTTTTTATTTTATGATTCAAATCTTAATTTTTAGTTTTATATAGAATGACAGGAAAAATTTAACCAAACTGGCGTCACATTCTTAATTTTAATTTTATAAAGAAAATCTATTACATGTCAATTTGATTTTGAATCACTGATTATATATATATATATATATATATATATATATATATATATATATATATATATATATATATATATATATATATATATATAGGATTGGGTTCACATGAGAACCCCTCTATTTCGTGAGAACGTGAGAACCACTCTAAAATTTGTGCATCTACTATATAAAATTGTGCATTTGATACTAAAATTAAATGTTTTTAATATATTTATGCATTTCATGTAAAAATTTATGCATCTCATGCTATAATTTATCCATTTTATGTACGAATTGTGCATTTAAAAAAATTTGTGCATTTGATGTTGAAATTTGTGCATTTAGTTTATAATTTAATGAATATAACTTTTGAATGTAATTTTAGTGTTAGATTATCATATTTATTAATATTTAAGACCAATAATGGTTTTAAGTAAAACTTTTAATTTTTAAATTTGTGCATTTGATGTATAAATTTGTGCATTTTGGAGTGGTTCTCACGTTCTCACGGTAACGAGGGTTCTTACCGGAACCCAACCCTATATATATATATATATATATATATATATATATATATATATATATATATATATATATATATATAGAGAGAGAGAGAGAGAGGGGGGTTCAATGGAAAACCAATATGCATCGGAAAACTTTGGAAAACCTCCATGCACCACCACAAATGCATCACAATTCCCACGTGATCCATCAAATTTCCCGCGTGATGCATCAAATTTCCCACGTGATGCACCAAATTCCCGCGTGATGCACCGAATTCTCGCGTGATGCATCACATGATCCAATGGCTATAAAGTGGTTCCCGGGTTTTCCGATGCATATAGGTTTTCCATTGAACCCATATATATATATATATATATATATATATATATATATATATATATATATATATACCCGTACAATATTTTGAAATGTGTAGTACTAAAGAGACCCTAGTGAAGGGTCCCATTTTGATATTGCTGAATGGTACAGAGCAAAGGTGGGCGAAATCTATTGGTTTTAAAGAGTTGTCTGATGTCACTATTACCATGTGAGTCTCCTACATGAAAACAAGTCAATTGTCTTGTTATAAACGCTTATATATTATATAATACAATAATGTGTTCCATTGCGGAATTCTAAATACAACCCCACGAATTGGCTATAAATTAAGGTTGAAATTTTATTAATTTGATTGTTTTTGTTTAAATAAATAAATAAATTTTACGAGTTATAAGTAGGTTGAAAGAACCAACTCGATCGTTTAGTTTCTGTGTTGATTCATTTTTTAAACAAGTAATACTTATGTCTAGTTAAAACGTGTTTGATTCTTGTTGAATTGTCTTAGAAATTACCGAATTGAATTATCATTATAGGATTTGTATTGATTTATGTATAGAAACTTGATGATTAACCTAAAAATTATTAATACGCCCGCTAAGATTATTGGACATTACTTTGTTCTAACTTATTATCTTTTCTTGTTTTGCGATCTATATAGTGAAAATGGGTGTGAAATATTCTAATTTGAAACAATGAATGAAAACTAATTATGTAACATTTGATATATAGCTTTTGTTCTTATGATTGTAAATTTTTAACATTTGCCCTGCTATAACTATGAGTATGTGATATTAATCATATTATCGATCAATTTTACATAATCATACATGTTTTTAAAAGGAAAAATTACTAAAAAATATAATATAAAATACAAATTTGATAATAAATGTATTATAAAATTTTTAGACCAAGAAAAAGATCACGTAAAATTCTATTTTGGTCGAGAAAGGATATGAAATTCAAATTTTAGGTCAAGAAAACTAATCAAAATTATTCTTTTTACAAAAAAATGGGCCACAAAAATAAAAGTTTACCTTTTTAATTGATTATCAGTATCATTTTTTATAAAACAAAATAAATTTTATGTTATATTTTTGGCTTAAAATATTTCAGAATATCTTTATTGTCAATTTTTATATTCTATGATACATTTCTTGGTAATTTGTAATACGTTACCAAGTTTTACTCGTAAAATATCACCTCATTATCAAGTTTTACTCGTAAAATATTTCAATTTTTATATTCTATGATACAGTTCTTACTAAAATAGCCAAAAATCTCACCTCATTATCAAGTTTTACTCATAAAATATCCATCTAACCAAAATACTCACACTTTACATTACCACATTTACGTGATACCAATCATTTACGTGATATGTATTTTTTGTTTATATTTTAATGCATTACGTTACAAAAGGTGATTGGTAATACGTTACCAAATTTCATGATTACATTTTTATTGTGAATGAGCAACCTTTAAATGGAGCTAGCTAGCATATACATACGTACGTATGTATGATGAATAAGCTAGCTCTTTGAATTCATCATACATACATGTATGTACGTACGTATGATTGATGAATTCATATATATATACACACACAAACACACACGGGTTCACTTTATGCGTAGCTAGTTGGGTGGCATGGCATTTTCATCCACTGAAAACTCTATATATGCATGCATGTGCCATGTGGATGTGGTGCTGCTATATATATATATATATATATGGAAATTTGTGTAAAAAACCCCTAAAGTTAGACCATTTTTGTGATTAAAACCTCTAACCATTTTTTGTTGCACAAAAAACCTCTAACCGGTAAAACCTTTTGAAATTAGGACGTTACCTGTTATAATAGGTTGCTATGCTTACATGACACATACGTGGCGTCCACGTGGCAAACCCGACTTACGTGGCGCCTATGTGGCACTACATGGATAATTCTTAAACTGAAGTTTTGCATAAAAACCCTAAAATTGGCGACTTTTTCTAATAAAACCCTTAACTATTTTTTTCTCACCTCTAACCAACAATCATATTTATCGTTACTCTTCTCCTCTACCTCCCGCAACTCCGATTATTGTATCCTCTCTTTATGTTCGGTGTTGTTTATTTTATGTATATATGTTCAATTAACTTTTGCCGCTTAATCTTGAATTTTAACTTCAATTGTACCGATGGAGTTGATTTCATTTTGTAATCACGAGTTACATTTTTAGGTTAAGTTTTATTTCAATTTCGTTTATTTATGTTCCATTTCAGTTTCTGAATATGATCAGCCAGAGCAGTAGTGTTCGCTAGAGCCTAGAGGGTGGAGATTTCATTTGGATACGAATTCTTTGTTTAATAAATAAAATTTTAATAAATATCAATGTCATCAAAATGCAATAAGTGAAGACTCAATTTTAATTTTCTTTTTTGATTGGAGGTTTTTTATCAAATGAAAATTGATTTGGGGTTTTAATTGAAAAAACTAAACAAGTTGGGGAGTTTTTACGCAAAAATCTATTTGAAAATTTTACACGTCATCAAGTTGCAACCGGTTTAGCCGGTTGCAAGTCTGATTTTTTGAAAAAAAACCCAAATTTACAAAATTTTAACCGGTTGGAGGTTTTTTGTGCAATGAAAAATGGTTGGGGGTTTTAATCGCAAAAATGATCCAACTTAGAGGTTTTTTGCGCAATTTCCCCATATATATATATATATATATATATATATATATATATATATATATATATATATATATATATATATATATATATATATATATATATAAGGTTGGGTTCCGGTAAGAACCCTTGTTATCGTGAGAACGTGAGAACCACTCCAAAATGCACAAATTTGTACATCAAATGCACAAATTTTAAAATTAAAAGTTTTACTTAAAATCATTATTAGTCTTAAATATTAATAATTATCATAATTTAACACTAAAATTACATTCAAAACTTACATTCATTAAATTATAAACTAAATGCACAAATTTAAACATCAAATGCACAATTTTTCTTAAATGCACAATTTTTACATAAAATGGATAAATTATAGCATGAGATGCGTAAATTTTTACATGAAATGCATAAATATATTGAAAACATTTAATTTTAGTATCAAATGCACAATTTTATACAGTGGATGCACAATTTTTATAGTGGTTCTCACGTTCTCACGGTAATGAGGGGTTCTCATGTGAACCCAATCCTATATATATATATATATAGAGGGAGGTTCAATGGAAAACCACAATGCACCTGAAAACTTGTAAAAACCGCACTGCACCACTACAAATGTATCAAATTCCCCGCGTGATGCATCAAAATCCCGCGTGATACATCAAATTTCTCGCGTGATGCATCAAAATCCCGCGTGATGCATCACCTTATTTACGATCATGTCACCGCGTTTTTCATGAAATGCACCAAATCGGACGGTTTGCGTAGGTTTCCATGATTTTCACGTGCATAATGGTTTTCCATTGAACCCACCCCTATATAAAGCAACTCTATCTTATATATGCATGTATACTTAATTAATTGGCTGGCTTACCCATCTTCAATTCTTTCATGATCTGTATATATATATGTCACCTTCAATTCCATTCCCCTTGAAATATATATATATATATATATATATATATATATATATATATATATATATATATATAGAGAGAGAGAGAGAGAGAGGTGGGTTCAATGGAGAACCTCCATGCATCGAAGAACCTTGAAGAACCTCCATGCACCACCTCAAATGCATCACAATTCCCTCGTAATGTATCATTATTTCCACTTGATGTATCAAATTCTCGCGTGATGCATTGATTTTTACATTATTTCCACGTGATGCATCAAATTCCTGCGTGATGCATCGAATTCTACGTGATGCATTTCAGTTTTTCTAGCGATGCATTGTGGTTCTCCAAGGTTCCTCGATGCATAAGGTTCTCCATTGAACCCACCCCTATATATATATATATATATATATATATATATATATATATATATATATATATATATATATATATATATAGGAGGGTCGAGATCCATGGAAAACTATATTAGACTGGAAAACTGGAAAACCATATCAAATGCACATGTTTATTATGATAAAATGTTAAATCTCATGTAAAATTATAATATACATATGTTCAAAATTGCATTATGATTAGCTAATTATATCATCTACATGTTCGTTAAGACAAAATGTTTAATTTCATGCAAAAATGCGTAATATACATATGTTCGTGCATATTGCACATTTGAACATGTGCATATTGTTATTTTGCATGAAATGGAACATTTTATCCTAATGAACATGTAAATTATGTGAACTAGTCAATAATAATGCACATTTGAACATATGTATATTGTAGTTGTGCATTAAATTTAACATTTTACCGTAATGAACATGTGCATTTAATATGGTTTTCCAGTTTTTCAAGTTTAAGATGGTTTTCCATAGATCTTGAACCTATATATATATATATATATATATATATATATATATATATATATATATATATATATATATATATATATATATATATACTTTTTATTTTATTTATTTTATCAATGCTAAATTGGTAATTAATGGTATATATGTGCCTAGCTAGCTCTGCCTTATGAGATAAGGAATTTAATGGCTCCATCTAAATCTTTTTCTTTATTTTATTCCACTTTCCATCGATCAATTCCAAAGAATTATATATTAAGCTCATCATCTATCATATCCATCGATCGATCACAATTATTATAATTATAAATATCTATTTATGTTAAAGATATATACATACCAGCTACAATATATATTTTAGTCTTTTTACAACTTAATCAATTAATGTTGAAATACGTTCATATATATCATTCTAAATATTTATTTCATTTTGTTTAATCAATTAGTAACCTAAAACCATCACATGCCATCTTGATTCTTCCATCATGTTTTCAGTAACAAGCTAGCTAGGCAAAGAATCTTTATATTAAAAGGGAAATTAATTAAGGACGACCATATTTACAAATTAAATTTATTAATTTATTAAAAGATGGCAATTAAATAACTTCAATTTATGCTTATTAAGTTTTTTATTATTTAACGTACATAAATAACTTCAATTTATATTAGCTAGCTAGCCCACGTGTTTTTGAAAATTAATAGGAAAAAAAAAAGATAAGAAAAGGCAGTATTAATAATTAATAATAACTAATATATATTTATTTATTATATATGAATCTGATATTAAAATATTTATGCAGAGTTATTTATTAAAATTAAAATGATGGTTACATGCATGGGTTGGTATACTTGGGAGTGCATGTGGTTCGTTCATGTTCACTCCCTTTGAATGTGACTATGTGAGAGCATGGAATTTTTTCCTATTTCAGTATAAATGGAGGGGAGGCACTAACAAAAAAAGGTATCACTTTTATCACTAATTACACTTTTTTTAAAATAATTTAAATGTTTGAATTTTGAAATCAGTTTAAGATCTCAAATCTGAAAATATTAAACTATTTTTTCTATTAATTAATATTAATGTCTAAAAGAATATTGATTAATTATGTTATATACAATAATTATAGTTATGTTTTTATATATATCGTCAATTATATTAATTTAATATAATTTTTAATTTCTTTATTTACATATACATATAATAATTAAAAGTGATGCAACCTTTTCATTTCTGGCTTCAACGCAAGACAGACTTTTAAAATTTAAAGGTAAGTTCAACTATGAAGTGTGAGTTTTAGTAAACAGTCTTAATTAAGTTTATATGATAAATTAAGATTTAAGATCTTTTAAACTTTTTCTTATAAACTGACAACCACTTACCCTCCTACTAATTGCTTAGCATAACCATTTTGTTTCCAATCTAAATAAAGTTACGATGGCGCTTTGACTTGCTTTTTGTATAAAAAAAAAAAAAAAAAAAAAAAAAAAGGAGGTCTCATGTGTGATTTTTCATTACTATAAGTATGAATGTTATGTCTTTTAAAGTTAGCATATAAAAGTTATTTATAATTATGAAGTAATGTTTTTGTTTTAGTAATAAATTATGTCACATGTATATTGTTGCATCGGAAATATTTTAGTATCAAGTTGTTCATGTCACCTTTAAACAAGGGAAGTATACATTTTTCATTCATTTTTAAGTTAGGTGTTGTTTGTTTACCTTTTTTGGAACCATTAATAGATCATTTAACATTGAATGGTTCCATTAAGAAGTAAACAAACAATCTCTTAGTGAATCAAACTCGAATCAAGGCTAATTTATTCGTTAAGTCAGGATGACCTACCGTTAAAAGAATTCTATGAAATTAAGGGAGGAAGTGTGCAAATTAATGGAAGTTGAAGGGGTTAGCTTGTAAATTGTAATGACAATTAACAATAGAAACACACAACTAGGCATGGCAAAAAAAACTCAACCCCGACGGGGAACCCGTAACTCGACTCCGATTTGACCGGGGAATCCCCGAGTTGACCGGGGATGGGGATGGGGACGGGGAATCCCCGATTTAAAATATTGGGGATGGGAGACACTTTAATCCCCGACCCCGAACCCGACCCCGATTATAAATTGTGTTTTAATATAAATTATTATATATATTTAACTTTACAATATAAATTATTCATTACATTTTATATAATATATTAAATATCATTGTATATGACTTTTCTATAGTGTAAAATACTATTGTTATTTTTCATTTTATTGGTTTTATAAATGTTTTGCATCCATTTCTTTGTTTTAGTTTTATTACAAATTATACGTTATATATGTAAATACCTCAAATATGTTTAAATTAATTTTTTTAATGTTTATTTACATATATTTTTCTATCAAATTACTATTTATAGTTTAAACTTAAATAATCTTTAGGAACTTGAAAAACTCGATTCCCCGATGGGGATCCTCGATCCCCGATTGGGACGGGAATGAGAATAGAAACTCATTCCCCGACGGGGATGGGGGAGAGGATTATGAGGATGGGAACTGAGAGCCGCCCCGCCCCATTGCCATCCCTACACACAACGTGAGTAAAGATGACGTTTTGATTAGGATATGCGGTCCCCCCAGGCCTCAACAACCAACCAAACATTCGTACGATTCCCTTTTTTGATTTTATGATTTGCCCAAAATAAACACTAGGATTTAAGTAACTGATTTTTATATAATTTAAACTAATATATATGTTATTATAATAATCTTTTTAAAGCATGCAATAAATATATTTTTTTAGTTTTTTATAGGGTATGAAAAAAACCAACATGTTTTAACGTTTTTTGCGTTTCCGTCACTCCATGTTATTTTTTTTCATAAAAAACCTCAAGTTATTCTTTTTTTTGTTTAGTGAAATTTGGACATTAGACCCCGGTTATAATTTGTGAACCGGGTTTTAACAAACTGAAAAACCGGGTTATAATGTCCAAATTTCATTAAACCAAAAAGAAAATTATAACTTGAGGACTTTTATGGAAAAAAAATAACATGAATGGACAAAAACATGAAAACACGTTATACGAAAACCAAATAATTTTTTCATGGTTGCACGTGAATTACCAACAACCAAGTACCAAGTAAGGTTACGATTTTTTCCTTGTCATATTTTACGTCAAGTTTTCAATAATTTAGAAAAATGCCGAATAAATGGACAAATGCAAATGTTAACATTTTCTTAATGTTAATACTTTTCCAATGACACAAGTGTTAGAATATGTTTTTATCAAAAAGATAAGACGACAATATGCTAATAATACATTAGAAAATCTAAATTCTAATATATATATATGCAGAATCTCTTTGTTTGGTGTTGAATAGAATCATTAACAAATAATTTAACATTTAAAAGAATCTCATATAATAAGTAAAGAAATAACCCTGAAGTCATCATATGAGCTTTTTATTTTCAATACTTGTGGACGTACATTACTTGACCTTCTAGCAGTGATCGACGATGAAATTTTATGATGAACAAATGAAATTTTCATTAGATTGTAATTTTATATGGTATAGAAGAATTATATTTCAAAACTCTTTTATTAACCACCAAAAGTGAAAAAAAATAAATATTACTTACGTACTTTATCACACTCGACCTATTTTTGACATTTTATCACGTTGTGTACTTTCTTCGTACTCCATTAAGTTCATCGTCAACTCTCACCCCATCCATTCGTTTTTTTCCTTGATTTTCGATAGTTATTGATTAAAGGAAAATCAAAATGGAATAACGTACGTTTAAAATTGTTCCAGCAAATATTATCATCATTTCCGGCCTTATTTATATGACTCAATTTCATTTCAAAATGTATGGTTAGTTATTTGATAAGTAATTTATTTAAAATATGTTATAAAAATATATGATTTTAAATCTTGAGATGCATATGTTAAGCAAGCAATGTAAATATATATATATTTTTTTATTTAACATGAGTCCAATCGGTAGGAGTCTTTTAATGTTGTACGTGCAACCTTTTTATGTTTTTTAACATGTCAAAATTCAACAAATGTCTTATGTAATAGATGTCGAAATGAGGATTTAAAATTAAAAAGCAAAAAAAAAATTAACAGCATGCAAATTATATAAATACAACTTCTAATTGAAAAAAATACATACATTTATAAAATATAAACTTAAATCCGCATGATACAGGTGGGTATTATTATACTGGTCGAGAAAATTTAGTCTGACATAGTTAAGTCCGACCCGATCCAACCCAATATAATTAGAAAGTTTAATTAATAAATAAAAGCCATGCATCATCATTCATCAGTAACAATTAATCTTGATAATTAGCCTAGTACTGTAGTAGTATTATTTTGCTGATGAATGTTACCTAAAAATCATAAATTCGAATTCGATCTGTTTTCTTCAAGAAATCACAACCCGAAACAAACACCAGTTCCCAAATGTTTTGTTATCTTTGCAACTACTTAACCGGAACTCGGTTGAGTCTCGTAACGATTTGAGTTTAGGTAACCGAGTCGATGCTCCTTTTCCGGTTTTCCTTCTGTTTCCATCCGATTTCTCTTCGATCTTTTCGACTTTTACACTACACTCCTTTAACAAAGAAAGCCTAAGTCTCCCATTAGAACGTTCAGTTTCAAATTTTGTACCACAATCAGAAACACTCACTGCTTTTATAACCAACCGCCCGTTTTCCCTATGAGGCCTCACCTTCACAGTACCATCGGAGCCGCTAATGGATGTCAACGGCGGAGGAAAGCCACCACCACGACGGTGGCTCACCACTTTCCGGTGACTGTTCTGATCAGCTTTTGACCGCTGTAAACCAACAAACCTATCTCTCTCCTCCCAGTTAAACTCATCGCTACTTTCACTCCCTGTCTCAGTCCCCAAACTCTCCGTACACATTTCTAAGCTCATCCTACTTAATCCCGAAGACGAACGCTTCACCATTGGATGAACATAAACCTCTTCGTTTTTTATACAGTTTGAAGAATTGTTTTTAAGAACATCAAAGAAACTGAAACCATTCTTCTTGTTAGCTTTCTCACCGTTGTTATCTATCACAGAATTGGCTTCGGCAATCGGTTTTTTATGCAATTGGGTGGTAGCCTTTGAAGACATTTTGTGGGTTAGAAAACTCGATTCGGTTAACTGCGGCTCAAGGCAAGATTGCAAACCTTGACACACAACTGAGGCCATAATGTCACAATGTTCAGTATATAGCAAGAAAAACAGGGGTGAAACAGAGTGATCGAGTGGACTTGGACTTTCTTTTTCTTTTTTTTCCAGAAAAAAACTGTAAAGAGAACTTTTTTTGGGTTTTCAAAAGATAGAATCTTTAAGAAAACCGAAGCGTTATTTAGGGAGGAGATTGAGTTTGTGTTTTATGGGTTTTGAATTGGAAGGAAATGGGAAAGTATGAGAAGAGGAGTGAAGGGGTGGAAGGTGTATTTATAGAGATTAGTGCATGAGGGGGCCTCCATCTTTCTCCAAAAAGATGCCACTAGAATACTAGAATTTATTCATTCTTTTTTTAAAACATTGTATTCCATATTTTATATTAAATAAATAAATAAAATGATATCATCGTAAAATCTAAACACAGTAGGAAAATAATATTATTCTTCACTAAATTTATATCAGTGTGATGATTATATATATCATATATATAAAATTTCCATAATCAACTCTATTTAATCAATCATTTAATTTTATATCAATTATGAAACTAAAATGACACTATTCATTTTAATTTATCATTATTTCTCAAGATATATTAATTATGTATCTTATCTTTATGCTTTATATTAATTTGTAAAATACCATTACATTAAAGTCTTATTACTTCTCAAAAATTATTTCTAATTAAATTATTTTTTAAATTTTATTTTTAACCCACTTTATGATGATCAAACTCATATAATCATGTCATTGCTTCAAGTAAATATAATACTAAATTTAGAATATAAAAGAACACATGATTTAAATTTTCAAACTAAATTTATGTGACTTTCAAAATTAGTATTGTGTATAACATAAAAATTGTATTAAGAAATATCTAAATCCAACTAGATGTTATAATTGCATGCCTTTGAAATAAGTGCTGAACTTTTTTTAAAGAATAAATCGGGGCACTTTTAGTTTGTTTGTATTTCTATAAATTATTTATATTGCTTAAGGTATTGAACGGTTTATACATGCTTTTGATTCTCAATTATTAATCTGTCTATAGTCTATATTTATCTATAAATACTATTAAATAAGTAAAAGTTTGTCACTTGTTATGTTCTCTTTTAGTTGTCACTTGTCAGTTTTTCAATTTTTCATGTCATTTACTACAATAAAATTTATATTTATCAAATTTACTCTATTAAATTTTAACTTAACTAATTTAATATTTAATTAACCAAAACTATATAAACTCTAATTTATTATTATTACTTTTTTAATATGTTGTAAAATTTATTATTAAATATTATTATTAAATCAACTCATGTACTACATAGATATTAATCTAGTCGAATATTTTTTATATTGAAATCATTTTCCTAAATGAGTTTACTAATATAAAAATCAAATAAGACAAATGAAAAGAACTTAATGTATTGATTTTGATTTTAAAGTTAATAATAAAAGTACGTACGTGGTGCATGATGACATGCTGTGTTCCAAGAGAAAATATACATATTTAGTGGGTTTTAACTTTTAATAGTCGTATGACGCATGCAGCAAATCTAACGTTAAATTTTAGCATAAAATGTGTTGTACAACATATATTTTTTATGATGTGGCACGTCCGTGTGTGGGTATATTAGTGTGTGTGTATATATATATTCTAGAATTACGAAAAATTATATTAGACTAGAAAATTGGAAAACTAAGATTAACTTATATATATCTCTTGAAAAATGTGAGAAGTGGGAAACTAAATATATATCTTGAAAATTGTGAGAAACTAAATATACATCTTAAAATAAGTGAGAAGTACTGTGATTCATTTTTTATACATATTGATTCACCATTTTTCGAATATATAAATAATAAATCATAATTTTTGGATTAAATAAATCAACAATTCATTATCTTTTTTAAATTGATTAATTTGTTTTTAGTTCATAAATAATGAATCGCAAATATAAGAATAAATGAATCGATATACAAATTAATAGGGGTGTCCAAAACCGGATATCCGAATTTCGGATAGTGAATTTTGCTATCCGAATCCGAAATTTCGGATTCGGATTATCCGAATATCCGAAAAAATATCCGAAATTCATATTTTTTTTTAAATTAAATCAAATATTTAAATATCTAAAATACAAATTCATACATCCAAATAGATATTAAAAATAATTATATTACAAACTAAATGTATCCGGAATTATTTTACTCAAAACGACTAAAAATATATTAAAAAACTAAAATTTATAACAATATTAGTTGATAAATCTATAATACTAAGATAAAACTCAAAAATATACATTAAAATAATAATAAACACTCAATATTATGTAAATAATCAATACTAAAGATATAAAAAATTATTTTTTTTTGGATTTTCGGATATCGGATTATCCGAATATCCGAAAATATTGAATTTTACTATCCGAATCCGAAATTTCGGATATCCGAAATTTCGGATAGTTTCGGATCGGATTTTTGTTTCAGATGCTCGGATTCGGAATTTTTTGAACACCCCTACAAATTAATGAATCATAGATAGTGTTTCTTACACTTATCAAGATACATTTAGTTTATCACGATAACCTAAGCATGCATACATACATACATATATAGAGAGAGAGAAAAAAAAAGATCATTGAGCAGTTTCACTAAAATAGATTAATTCTAAGCTAATCAAACATACAAGTATAATGGTATTTTAACATTTATTATTTTAAAAAAAATCATAATATTAAAACTTGAATATATAGTTAAAACTTCTAAAAATAAATTTGATGAATATAGGATAAAGCAAAGGTAAAAAATCGATTATTGTTTATTTACATTTGCACTTAAAAAACATTATATGCCACGTCATGTATTTGTTTGAATTTTTTTTGTAATAATACTATTGAATATAGTTTACAAAGGAAAGGGAAGGGAAAGCTTTAGTTTGATTGGTTACAAAGGAAAGTAGTCATAATATTAATGGTTTATGAGATAACCAATAAAGATTCAATCTTTTAAGGGCATACCCCTTCTTATAACTTGTTAATATGCAAAAGTGACCAGACAAATGGACTAAGACATGATTCCCTTCTTCTTCAATTCTTGGTGATATTTTTTGGTCATCCATCCATCACTTTGCATCCTCCTCTACAATTAGTGCCTTTTTAAAACTTCTTTATATATCCTTCTGTTTTTTTTTTTTTTTTTAAATATTAGACTCAATGTGCTAATGTCAAAACCTAACTTAAAGAGGGTTTAAATCATTAGGGAATTGATGCATCAAGCATGACATCAATACAATATATTATTAAAAAATTTTAAAAAATTGGTTCGATGGCTAGAAGTTTCTAATAAGTTTAATTAAGAAAAATTAATGAGTTACAGTTCAGAAATATGATTTTTTTAAAAACATAACATTGAAACTTTTATCTTTGTGGTTTGGAAAAAGTGGAACCACTGAGACTGACATGATCTTAATGCAAATTAAATGTCTATGTTCACTTCTAATCTAGCTTAGTTAAAGTTTTGGACTTTATGTGTTGATAAAAAGGTGTTCCAATGTTCATTGAATTTTTGTGTAGGGTGTTAATCATGAAATATTCATACATTAATGAGTGTGATACATGGCCACTCAAGAGCAATATCGTTGAACGAGTTTAGAGTTATCAGGGTTGAAAGCAAGTTATAGAATAACTTTTTGAGAAATAAATAAGTGTACGGCTACATTTAAAGATAGAATCGTTTTGTAACTTTAAGATGATAAAATTTCATACATCATCCAATTGTTTTCTTTCTTTTCATGTTCTCGTTTTGGGTTTTAATAACTAAGACGTACAACTATTGTGTTAACGTAAAATATAGGAGCCACAAACAAATTTTGATCAATGGCTATTCAAACTACGCTTTTTGAATAAATTGTTTGATAGTTCTTGCTTCCGAAATACTTTCTTGTCAAGTAGAATTTAATTATTATCGATTAAATTTCATATTATTTATTTAGTCATTGTTTATTGGAACCAAACCCAATAACTCAAACATAGACAAGTCCAATCCAACCTTATAGTTTCATTTTAATCTTATACTGTCGTTTAAAAAAAATCCGTCTTAACTTATAATATTTCTAGGAACAGACTTTTATAATTAAAATAATTATCAATATAGTGCATTTTGAAGATATTTTTCACACTATATTTTTCAAATTTTACCACCGAAAAGATTTATCATTTTTGTGGGGTAAAGTGTCCCACCAACGCTTTGGATTTAAACATAAAACCCCAAAGTATTGGGAATAATGTTTTTAATTACGTAATGACAAAATATAAAAACTTAAAGCATCAAATATAAATATATTTCACATCCAGTGGTCAAAGTTAAAGTTGATTCCCACTAACTCTTTTGAGTTTTGATAGTAAGCTTGTCAATTTTTAGCAACAATTATTTATTTGTCAATTTTGGTGGGTTGTTAAATTATTTGGTTTCCTTATCAAATTACTAATTAGTCATAGTGTATTATGTTTTATATTCATTACTATTTTAAGTATTGTTTGTTTACCTTCTAATAGGTTTACCAAAAATTAAGAAAGTAAACAAAAATCAATACAAATATTCGAATCGTAGTCAGTTATGACATTAAAATCAATGACACTCATCCTTCGCAATGAAGCTTGAAGTAACGGAAGATTTTGATTACTTATTATTATGATGGAAATTATAACTGACCTAATTGATAAGATAAACTCCTTTGTAACAAGAAAAATAATAATAAGAAAATTGTTTGATTGCATATCTGCATGAGCATACTTTCAGTACTTTAAAGATGCATTTGGTTTATGTATTTCCTGAGATTTTCTGTAATTTGCGTTTAAAAATCTCTTGTTTGGTTCATGGATTTTTTTTCTTTGTGGGGTAAGAATAGCTACTAGGCAAGGATGTGGATATAATTTCATGTTTTTTATATGTATATTTGTTAAATTAGATTATTTTATTATTGAAAATGAAAATTGTATGAGAAAGGTGGAAGGCTATTAAAGAAAGAAGTTGTCAATGTCCCCTATGGAGTCCCCTAACCATCAAAGTTGTTTTTTCCCTTTTCTCCATTTGTCTTGTGTTTGTACGACTTAACCCAAAAATATCAATATTAAATTTGTATGCTATTTTAATATTATTGTTAATTAATTAAATAATATAATAATATCATTTCATGATTCCATGCTCTTCTTTTAATCTTACGTGTCTTTTATATAATGGATTTACAAGAATAACATGATGATTGAATCGCCTAATTAAAATGTGTTTTGGTCTTCGTTATTACTTTTTATTTAACAAAAAAAAAACCCATCATTATGTTTAATAATAAATGGTTGGCACGTATGTTTCGTGAAAGTCAACTCAACATTGATTCTTGTTTTTTTATATAATTTTTTTTTGATTGATTTAAACAATTTTTACATTACAGTTTAATGTTTTGATTCTAGTTTTCGTTTTTTTTCATAAAAGGAAGAAATAACCAAAAGTAGAAAATATAAACACTCTCAAACCGAGGGGTGTGCAAAATAATCGAATCCGTATAACCCACCCGAACCGAATCTTAAACGGTTTATTTGGGTCGCGTTATTCGGTTTTCAGTTTTGTTAATCGGGTTAAATGGTACCCGAATAATAATTCCGGTACGGGAATCGGGTAGAATTCATGTTTATTCTGGTACCCATAAAATTCGAATAACCCGTTTAAATAATAAATTTTTATTTTAATTAGAACTAGAATCGTTTGTATATAAAAATGTAAAGATTTAAATACCCAATTTTAATAGTCAAACCATTTAACCCGTGTTCCCAAATTACCCAACTCATTTAACCCATTTAAACTAAATTGTAAAGTATTTCATTTTTTATATCAAAAGCGGATAAGTCCTTCAACCCAAACTGATTAACCCGATATTCATTTAACCCGTCCTCTTATTTGTATCCTTGGCTTCAAAAGATCATTTTATATCTCTTATTCATAATTCATCCATAAATCCAGAGCCTCAATTCTACCTTGCATTTGGGTTAATGGGGTTTTAAAACATATCTAGACATGAATCAAAGACGAATGAAAAACAAGAAAGAATATATGAATACTAATTTTATTTTTCTAAAACATTTTTTCACATCAAAATTTAACTTGGTAGATAGTTTAATGTAAATCATAAACTAACTAATAATCTAATGTTTGATGAGTAATTGTCATAGAATAACAACAAAGTTTTATTATTATTCTTATCCAATCAATTATATTTTCATCAATCGTAATAACGATCAACAACCTAAAATGAATACAAAAATATGTTACATAAAACCAAACCATAAATGAAACTTAATTACCATTCTATAACATTTGTCCATGTTTAAAATCCCTCCTGCTAAGACAAATCTGATCAAACATATAGTAAATCAAAGTTACAAAATAGCCAATGGCAACCAGGCTAAAGTAGAAACATTTTCTTTTCTTTTCTTTTTTGCAACAACCCAAAATAGAAAGTGTTAGATTATTTTAGAGCATATAAAGTAATAAAAAAATTACAATATTTTGATTTTTGAGTTACTATATCAAATCAAGAGATTCAAAAAATAACAGCATGTTTGTCCCATCCTCATTCATATCAAAATCCTATCTAGTTGTCATCCCTACTCCCTACAACATAACATTGTTTAATCAAAAGCATAAAATTCATCTAAAAACAGATAGGATCCCTCCCACATTTGATGATCTTTTTTAACTCATAAGCACAGCGCCTAGCGAAATTGGGACTTGCAGGAACCATAGCGTAAAGCCCATAAGATGATAAATATCGGCAATTAATATGCGGTTTAAGATCATAACAAGCTGAATTACGATAACAAAGTTAAAATTTAAATAGTCACCTCCAGCCACCAGGTGCTTAAATGTATAGTTTTGATGCAATGCAAGTACCAGAAACGTAAAAAAAATTCAAATTCAAATGCAGATGCAAAACAAATCATGCATCCTTATCCTACAAAAGGATTCTGATTAGCTACTTAATGATAATATGTTAAATCAAAGCAAAGTGAAAAGATCGGACCTAAAATGTGTGACCTCTATTCTTCCTGCTTAATTTCAAGGCCCCTGAGTTTGGACTCCAACTCATTGTCATCACCATCCGCTTCAGCCTCCTCATCGTATTCTTCTCCTTCAGGATCATTTTCGTCCAACGGCCCCAGCACATCAGGTATATTCTTGAACATCTGTTTCACATCCTCAACCCCTTCCTCAGATAAGAAGTTACTGTTGATATTCAACAACTTGAAGCCTGATTTGCCTACAACAGCCTGAGCCAGGACCCTGGCTCCAGCCCTTTGAATCGCATTGGTGCTCAAGTCAACTTCGGTCAGTCGTGAAAAGTCCTCTTTGAGTGCCTTAGCAATCACCAGGGTACCCTCATCCTTCAAGTCATTCTCAGAGAAATTAATCTTGGTTAAAGTTCCTTTTTTCGCTATTACACAAGCTGCCAAAGCAGGAGCTGCTTCAGCAGTAATGTCGTTTCCAGCCATATCCAGAACTTCAAGGGATGGAGCGGAATCCTTGAGAGAGTTAGCAAGAGCTAGAGCTCCCTCATCCTCCAAATTCAAGTAACTGAGGTAAACCTCAGAGAGATTGGTGAACACAGGTACGGTTTTGCTCAAAGCAATCCCAGCTTCAACTCCAAACATATTGTCGCGCAGATCAAGCTTCTTCAAATGGGTGCATGTGGCGAGTGCCTCAGCCAGGGCAACACCCCCTTCAGAACCGACCCTAGTGGACGAACACCTGAAATCCTCCAATATTGGAGATTTTTTCAAAAGTTGAGCAATGGAAATTGCCCCTTCGTCTCCGGTCATGTTATTATGAAAATGAAGAATTTTCATATTCTTTGTCGAAGGAATTAACTCGCAAACTGCCTTTGCAGCCTCCTCTGAGATACCATCATTAATTAGATACAACTCCTCAAGATTAGTTTGTGACCTTAAAAGGTCCCCAAATGCCCTAACACCCTTTTCACCCAAGGCATTATGAGAAAGATTCAGATACCTCAACTCAGAACCTTCAAGAGCTGACGAAAACATAACCATAACTTCAAGAGCCTCTTCCTCTGGCCTTCCAGCAACAAAATCTGATAGGTCAACTTCCGTCAGTTGACCCTTAACAGATGATAAGATGGGCACAGCAACACGAGCCGCATCCAACCCAAAACTTCTATTGCTAAAACATATCTTTGTATATTTGTTTCCTGGCTCCTTCAGTGGTTTTAGCAGTTCTTTAGCCTCCTCTGCCTCAATGAAGGCTCGACGCCCTCCAGAGATGTCAAAAAAAGTTTCATGTTCTGATCCAACCGTTTCAAATATAGCTTCTTGTTCCTCCTTTGCTCTAGGACCTCGTTTCACAGCTTCCACCATTAGTGTACTGGTTACTTTAGCATAATGTTGCACAGCAGAACTTCCATCACCGTCTGGCTCCTTTTCAAAGTTTTGGTTCGCAGAGGCAAAGGCTGCAGACTCTATTTGCTTGGCATCTTCCTCTGCGTCTTCCTTGCTAAAAAGACCATACTTTCTGGATAAAATGGATGGAGTGGTGAGATTTTTTATTATACGATCCACAAGCACTCCCCTGGTGCTTTGGCTAGGTGGCCACAGCTTAATTGAATGCAAGCGATTTTGTACCGGAGCTTCCATAACCTGCAAACATTTAGTTTGTATAATATAAACTTCAACTTTTAAATTATAATTGTAAAAAATAAATCATGCTATAAGCAAACCCCTACACAAACAAAAATGATAGATCGGATCTAAGCAAACATAAAACTATTCCTAGAAGAAACATCAGTATATTAATTGGATGATGAGACCCACATTCCCACCAAACAAGCACATGGACACAATCATAATTAATACGTACTGTTTTAACAACCATTCTAATACCCATTTTATAAAGTATAATATTAGATGAAAAGGAAAATACCAAAACAAGGACACGGGAAAATTAACAATCGATTTAATCAGACATTTACACAAAGTTTACATTAAACATGTTCAATGTGCTCTTCCCCAAGAATCTAGTAGCCCTGATTTATGTGGTAATCATGTACACTGATAACTCTATGTGCACCAAAAAGTGTTTCTGCTCCTAGTGACTTATCCCACTCAAAAAGCCATCCAGTTGGAAGGAGGCATACATCAAATCCTACAACCTTAATTCATTTTGTCTATTTCAACTTGTTTTTTGGTATTTTATAGCATGCTTCGCCTTGAATAGAAGTGCTACAAGGTAGTAAAATAGTGACTTTTAAGTTTGCCTCATTTTTATAATGATGCTAATTTTGGTTTTCACCCAAAATAGCATGCACAGTTTTTTGAACCAAAACATTATGATTATAAACAAGAACAGTGTGAGACAAATATTGTTCTTCGAACAATACTGACCTATGTCCCAATTTTTGTGTCATGTTAGACCCTTCCAGGTTCAATCTAATTGATAAAACGAATAAAAAACCATGAATACTCTATTTATGGAGCCAAACCCTAATGAAGCAATTGGGGAAAACTTTCAGAGTTCGATTACAATTGGTAACAGAGTAATCCCCCACACTCTTTCTATTATTCTTATTTTACGAAAAAAACAAGTAGATATCCTCATAAAAATCCAAATCAAGCCGCTAAATTTTTCAGATAAAGCAAGTTATATTTGGTAAAACCGCATCTCGCATAGAACGACCTAGTAAAAAATTCCCCAAGATTTTTCGAAACCAATGTGTGAATCCATTGAATAAACATGAAAGATCTTCCTTTTCAAAGGAACCGAAAAAAAAAAAAAAAAAAAAAAAAAAACAGAGAAGAAGAGACGGGCAACGTCTTACCGGTGGTTGAAGTAGATTAAGATGGTCGGAAGTGAAGCGTTTTGGTGTTTCCGGTGGAAGGGGGTCGGAGAGGTTATGATGAGGGTGCGAGGGGGACCAGACCAGAGGCGGTGGTCTACTTTAATTATTTGACCCACTGTGTGTGTGTGGTGTGCTGTGTGTTTGAAATTGAAACAGGGAGCCAAAATATTTTGTATTTCCCCCCAATCTACAAAACTGAAAATCCTCCTTCCTCCCCCTGTGCAGCGGCAGTTATCCCAAATTTATCTTCCTTTGCTAATTTTGGCCGGTTTTAATCTACGTGATTGTTAAACTTAACGGTCAAATCGTTAACTTTGTGATGATAATATCTTTACTTATTTCAATTATGTCACTAGAAAATCCTTATGGTTTTATTATTTTACATTTATAGTCCAAAGTTTATTTTTTTTATTTATTATTATATTATATATACAATTGTTTTATTTATAAATATAATTATCTTTTAGTATTTTATTTAAAAATTTATTTTTAATCAGCTAAAGAAAATTTATTTTCATTACTTATAAGTCTATATGCATTATTAATTTTAAGATTATATAAATTAAATAACTTTATAAGTGTTAGGACTGTGCATGATGTTGTTTTTTATAAAATTGAAACCGAAACCAAAATGTGTCGCTTTTAAAACCTAGAAACCGACTTTGTGAGGTTTTTTTTTGTTTTCTTTGCTTTTTTGTTTTTTCAATTTTTTCCCAAAAAAATTTAAATAAAAAGTGAAAATCTTAAATTTATCATGTTTTAACTTAAAGTCTACTTTAAATCAAGTGAACTAAATAACTAAACTAATGTAATACAATTTTTAAATTCAATAATAAAACATAAATGATAAATATTATTTCGACTGCCAAATAAAATAATAAGCTTGAGGAAGATATAAAAAATGAAATGTATATTGTTTTACATTTGGTGTACTTTGGTGCGATGAATCTTGCGATTTTTAAAACAAAAAACCAAACTTATGGCTTTTTAGTATTTTTTGGTTCCGTGGTTTTTTGTTCATCCATAATAAGAGTATATGAATCAATATCACTTCTTATAAAAATATAATAAAAAATCATCTTGAGGTGAGCAAAAATATCAAAATCAAACCAAAAACCAAAAAAAATTGAAAAAACCAAAACCAAAATAGAAAAAGTCTATTTGGTTTTATAATTTAAAAATGCTGAAAAACCTAAACCAAAGCAATATATTCAGATATGAAATTCAGACTATACTCACTTTTAAATTCATATATTCACACACACAAAACACATTCACATATCTATATGATTTATATGTTGATTATTCATTAGTTAAAAAGATGCTTGAAGAAATAGTGTCAGAAGAAAAATAGTGACGATATTCTTTTTACATAAACACAACAAACAAAAATCACATATATAAATTTCAACAATAGTATTATAAAAACTAAAATTAATAAGGAAAATAAACTAAATAAATTAGTAAAGAAAAATATAAAAATTAAAATTAAAATAAAATTTAAATTGATAAATAAAATACCAACAATAGTAAATGTAGATAAAATACTAAAACATAAGTATATTTATATATAAAATAAGTGTGTTTACAAGTAAAACAAATAATATAATTATAAAGAAAAATAAAATAAAATAAATTTTGGACTATAATGGTAAACAATAGAAACCATGGAGACTAAAAACGTTATAGCGAAAAAGGTAAAAATGTCATTATTACAAAGTTAACGGTTGTATCGTTAAGTTTATCAGACGAGTGATTAAAACGAGACAAAATTAGCAAAATAGGGACGGAATTTAAGATTATTAAGGTCTATAAAATGTCCTTCTCTTTATGATAAGACCCAATAATATTTTGGATTACATTTTAATGGGATGTTATTCCCTTTTTTAATTTACATGTAAAATGACGATTTACAATGGGATGTTGATGTGTATTTTTCAATTGCTACTAAAGAAAGCAAGAACCAGGACAGGAAGTATTATTCTATTGGAAAATCGACCAATTTACATATTACTAGCTGCTACATTTATTCTAGTCCTAATAAACTAAGCTGTAAGTATTACATCTATTATACAAGAAAGAGACCCATACAACAGACTTGTTATTGCTTCGGCTCGAGTAATTTCACAAACATCCACCGATTCCAAATATCTTCACTGGGCTGTCTTCGGTTATACGTGATTTTACCTGGTTATGTAAGATGAGATTGTACGGGAGGTCTCTCGAGTGCAAACAGACCTAATCGTCCTTTACGAAAGTCTGACAAGATCCGAAAGGCCGCTTGATGATCATCTCCATTGAACAACTGGACTGCAAGCTTGTGGACGAATCTGTGCATTACAAAGGGAAATGTTTACATTTGAAAGAACTGTGTGAGTTGGGTTTGTTCTAAATTTGAGGTTTGAGGACTAAATATCAACTTTAATCAGTTCTTTAACAATTTTTTAAACAGTTGAAGAGCATAGCAGATACAAAGCTGCTGAGTGCATACATACAACTTGTGACAAAACCTATATCAACTTTCAGGTAAGAATTTAGTCAGTTTGGCCTCCAAAGTCGAAAGGTGAAAAGAGGCGGTACTTAACAAACTTACATTTTACCACAACGGCCATCCGTATCAATCTTGTAACGCTCCCAGAGAACATTGTTATCTACCACAAACAAGAACGGTGGTAGATTATCAAATAACTGGTAGAGAAAAGTAGTCCAGAAATTGTATTTGGCAGTCGATGCCACATGAACGTAGCAATTTCTTCTTTATGTGGGAAGCCTCCCAAATGAATATTATCATTCATCCAAATCAAATGCAAACAACTTGATGGTTTCGATTTTGGTCCAAAAGATTTCTCTTTTTGTATTTTATAAAAGATGCTTTAGATATCACAATTAGCAACATACTTTTACTTCAATTCTAATTTGGTCGCTAGACTATAATGGGGTGTTTGGTTCACAGATTGATGGAAAAGGAATGAACATTTTATTCCCATGTCATGTTTGGCTGTCAAAATCTATAAAATGACAATAACCTTTCAAACAAAACAACCCTTCAACTAAATTTGTGCCACCGGCGACCAAAAATCTTGGATCCGCCACTGGAAAGGTACCAACTTTTGTAAACCGTTATTAAAACCATTCAACTTTATTAGCATGTTACATGTTCTTTGGTTGACATCTAGAAATTGCCAAAACAGATCAATTTTGAAAGGGTGGTGATTTGTACATAATAATATTTTGTCGACCACAACAATAAAGGCTTTGTAAGTTTATACATCATGCAAGATATAGTGACCAACTTATAATTGAAGTGAAAGTATATGTTGCAATTTTCAAGGGATGGAGCAGGGAAAGATGCATCCAATGGAACGTATTTCTCAGTCATTGATCAATATAAGTATCTCCAAAGAATATATAAGGAAACTGAAGAAAAAAGAATCATACTTGCTGCTGGAACCCTTGAGAGCATTTGTACAAGAACACCTGCAACATCAGTAACATCATACGATCTCTCCCCGATGTCATCACATATAGCAAGCTTTATCGCTGCTGATTGATCACTTATTCTCATAGGGATTATTCCAGGTGAGTCTAGCAATTCCAGATCATTTCCAAAACGAACCCATCTTTTACCAAGATCACAAAAAGAAACACAGAATTAAAATAAGCTGAAACTGCCTTGTAATAATAAATAAATAAGTAACCCTTACTTTAGTGCTCTTGTTACACCTGGTCTTGGAGCTGCTGGGCACATACGACGCTTCAGTAAACGATTGATCAAAGATGACTTTCCAACATTTGGATAACCAACTATTCCAGCTCGCACCTGTAATAAATTGCACCGTAGCTACTAAGCAAAGCGGGAACACAGTATTAGGATATGCAATAATAATCACAGAAAATAAATAACAGAGGCACGTGCACATGGCCACATCTGTTAGCAATTTGCCCACGCCATCATCGTTTGCTAGAAATTTTGTTGGACTTTGCCAAGTTAGTAGTACATGCAGAGAAGAGAGGTCACATTGTTTATAAGACGGATTCGGAGCAAAAACAGATAAGATAGAAAAAGCAATTCTGCTCATTTTAGGTACAATCAGAAGTGATCTGGTTTATTATATACATCTGGTTCATTATATACATCTGGCTCAATGTCCAACATACAATAAGGCGTTTGATAAAAAAATGAATTAACATGTGCTAAATAATTAAGACATGACTACATTAAAATATATATATATATAATGGTAAAAGAGAGCCATTAAGTCCCATCCAGAAGAAGAAAAAATTTAGTATAGGAAGAAAGAACATGCTTGAACGAAAACACAGTAGAACCATTCAATGGCTTATTTAGAGGCAAATAATATAACCTTATTAACTTATTTGTCAAGTTATAATCCGCTATAGGAAATCCTCAATGCTGATTTAAATTCAGTTATGGACCATATCGATGCACCAAAAAATGCCACAAACACGCCTCAATTCCCTTGCATAAATTCATAAATAGACAAAAGACCGGTCATAGAGCAAGTATTATATAAACAATACCAATTGTGGACCATTTTACAGGCAACTCCATTTACCGCAATTGAGATTGGTTAAATCCAAGTGCTATGTACAATGCTAAAGTTTTCAGATCATCATATTGGACTATATATCTTTTTAGTCAATTTTGACCTGAATTGGCTAATAAATTCTATGGTTTTGTAGAACTCACCGGGCGAGGAAGCAGCCCTCTTGCTCTGCGTTTCATATTTACCCCTGCAGCTACTGACTTGGCTAATCTACCTAACTTCATGGTCCCCTGCACTTTATTATATAATATATTAAAAAACACTATCAATTCCTCTTATGTTGTTTTCTTTTTCCATGAACAAGATAGCATGAAAAATGGAAATCTGATAGTATACCATCCCAAGCTGCCCATTGGAGAAGACGACCTTAATTCCTTGTCTTCCATAATAATCTGCCCAAGCATTCCGATCTGCAGCTGATATCATGTCTTCTCGATTCAATACCAATATTCTCTTTCTATTACCTAGCCATGAATCCATCTAATTGTTCACATAAGGTCAAAAGTATAAGGATTGGAAATCAACAGTAATAATTGACAGCTTTAAGGATTGTGAATTCATTAGGCTTTAAAATTAAAGTCATTAACGGGGGCCTTTTTCATGTGCACAAACTCCCATAAAAAACATTAAGATTGAAGCTTCTAGAGATTTATCCATCTCCATAACTATTAGCTAGTTACCTGGGGTTGCAACCCTTAGGACCATGGTGTAAGAGGTCTCAGGTTAAAATCCCACATGTGCTATCAACACCATAGGAATCACAACCATCGGTCAAAAAACCTATATTTTGTTGTTCCATGTGAAGGGGGTACTTCACATAAACCCCATAAACTATTTGGGCTAAAGATATTAGATACAACAATAATTCAATATATAAATAAAAAGTAAATGTGGCCATTTTGACCCATTTACTGAAAGATGTGTCAAATTGGGTTATATTTTTTCTCTGAACAGTACAATTCAAAACTTAGCTTAAACTAACGAATAGCGATCAATCAGGTCGAAAGTTTCCCAAACTGTACTCAAATGCTACAAGCTCCTAAACACTTTTATTCAATTTTTTTATATTAATTATATAGTTTTTGTTATCATATATAATACATTAAATTATAACATATAGAAAAGATGAACAGAATGTTGGTAGGTCAACCCGTTTCGACCCTTACGAAAAAGATTACCCATCGACTCCTTAACCAACATGCCCAACCAGCCTATTTTGCCACCTATACTAGATGACATGTTTATCAAATAAAAATTTACCTGGGGATGACTTGTGGATATTGGAATCCTAGCATCTCTTACTTCTATAACAACATCCATCAGTTTCAGCTGCTCCTTGAGTTCTCTTTCTGTTTTCGCAATATGGCCTGGGTACCACTGAGGCACACCAAGACTACAATGTCAATTTCAAAAGTATCATAGTTTTCCACCAACCTAACAGAAGCCTAGAGTACCTGAACAGGACGCAATGTCTTTGTCCAGTGATAGAGATCGGTTTCAAGATCGGTCCAATCATACTCATCTTCAAAACTGTCAATTGCATTACTAGAATTCATGCCACCATTTCCATGCCAACTTACAGTTTTCCCACCAACAATCTGCAAATATATTTGGTTTTCTGTATCATACTTGTAATCACAAAACAATTTGGTTGTATTACAGAGTGGTATCTAAGGTGGATGCACATGCATAATTGACTTAAAATCCAAGAATTTTGTGAAGAATTTCAACTACAATATCAATATAACAAGCACTACGTAAAAAAATTATATCAACTACTTTTGTTTCTGAGTACAAATTAGATCTCTGATGTCGAAATTCTATAAATAACTGCATACACTTCACATTTTGACATCAAAACTGAACTCGCTTCAGTTCAAGTGGGTGCGTAAGGTTGAGATTTGAGAAAACAACACGAAGTTAAGCATCTCAATTTGCTAACCCTTATTACCCTAATAATAAACACCCGTACATCAATTACGTATAAGTATCCCTTATTTTCCGTCTCAAAAACCTTGAATCGCAAAAATCCCTGCTGCTGATTGTTATCGAAATCGAGTGGAGGATAAAAGTTAATAAGAACTGAGTAGATGCAAGAAATGATGAGTTGCCTGAATAGTGGGTGCGGACGAAGGAGTGGCGGAAGAGGCGGCTGCAAACACCGTTAATTGCGCTTTCTTTTGAAGTTTGAAAACAGGTGGTGAGGCTACAACTACAGGTCTGTTGAAAAACACACCAGAGAGGTGAACGGCCATTGCTGCCCAAAGCCTTCAAGTTGAAGAATGGATGGATTATAATAACCCGAAAATTTAATAACAATATTAATAAATAAATATAAATAACAACAGAATTTTAACTTAACTGAATATTACACTTTCAGTAGAAATATATAAACTGGGCTTAAATAATAAAACAACTAAACGAGCCTAAGCCAGTTTACTAATTAGGGTTTAAACCAGTATTAAATAAATTAATAACTCTTAAACAAATCAGTAAAAACGAAACCCTAGCTGCCGTAAACTATTGTGCAGTTCGTCAAGAAGCAAATCGGACTCGTGTTCGTGATTTTTCTTCAACCGAGGTAACAATCTTTACTAAACTATCACGTTCTTGCTAAGCTTGTAAACATGATGTTTGTATCTGAAAAATATTAAGTAAACCAGATCTATAACGTAATAAAAGATAAAATAACGAACCTGTTGTTAGTTTTAGCGGCGGTGATGATGGTGGCTTCGTGACCGGCGGCGCCGCACCAGGGACGACCGCAATGGTCCTGGTCAGCGGCGGCCGTTGAGGGCTGGGTGTGAGATCTGTGAGCACTGGTGAGCCGAGCGATGGTGGCGGAGATGGTGGTGCTGTGATGGCGGCGGCGGCGCTAGGTTTTAGGCCGCTGCCGTTGTGGGTTGGCTGCGAGGGCGAACGAGAGACGGAGAGGGAGAGTGAGTGAGGGAGATGAGACGGGAGCCGAGAGGAGTAGGTGGTGGTTGTTGCGGTTGGTCGCCGGTGGACGGCGGCGGCGGTCGCCGGAGTGAGGCGGGAGCAGAGACCGAGAGAGAGAATAGAGTAGAGATAGAATAGAGTAGAGAGAGTGGGAGATCATGTGTGTGTGGTGTGTGTGTGCTGACCGATAATTAAGGGGGAAAAAATTGGATCCGGGTCTTTGACCCGACCCGAACCGAAGTGTAATTAATGAAATGAAATGATATAATATGAAATACATTGATTTTTTGTTTTTTTTTATTATTATAAAACCAATATTTCTATTATTAACTCACAATTAGTCTTAATTTATTTAATGAACCTAAATATTTAGTTGGAACAAATATGGATAAATTAATTGTCATTTAATATAATAATTATATAATTAGGACCAAACTTTAGGTTAATCTTTTTATTAAGGAATTAATTAATTATTCATATGTATATTTATGTTTAATTACATTTATATGTTATTATTAGTCGCTGAAATTGTTAATTTAATTTAAGAGAAACGTAACCTAAATTTGGTTAATTATATAACTAATAACTTGTTAAAATTGATGTGCAATTGCTAGTGTAGTTAATTTAAACATTCATTGAGATTGAAATATACATTAAAATTATACAAATTAAAGTAGACAGAAAATTACATAAATAATTATTAAAACACTGATTCGATCAATAATGGTGAACCAAACTTAATAATTATTAAGTACAAAAGTATGTATTAAAATAGTGGGATTGGGTATCTAGAAGACCAATCTAGTTAATATCTATCGATTCCCTAATTTAAGTTCGTTCTTATAGATCGGGTTGATTCGTAGCGGTTCTGTGGTCATCATGAATTTTGCTAAGCTGCTATTAAGGTACGGATCCCGTACTTCTTTCAGCGTTATTCTTGAGTTGTTTCGTTGTGTGAATTGCATGCTAATACTTGACAGTCGAACTTTTACATCTTGTGTCAGTTTCCTTAATTATATTATCGAAAACAAATATCGATTTTTACCGCTCGAAAACATTTGCGAAAAAACATACTTTGAGACTGATTTATGGTTTGTTATGAAAGTTGATGATGTTTTGTGAAATGTGGCCCTTTTTGTTATTGAAATGATTATTTAAAGTTGAGATGTCTATGCGGGCCTTTTGTTATGCTTGAACCCTAGAGATTAGACAGGAGCTAGGATTACCGAGTGAACTACCTGTGGAGGTACCACAGGCATGCCATTGCGGCACCAATGGCATGACACTTCCGTAACAGTGTGATCGGTTACGGCGTCTCCCTTTTGTTGTGATTATGATTATGATTATGAATGATTAAGATTATGTTTATGATCGATGGAGATCATGTTAGCTCGGGAAATGAGCTGTTGATTATTTCAGGGAGGCGTATAGATGCATCCTAGGCTATGTTATGAGATTTGCGGAAGTAAAGTGTAATGCCATACACCCCTTCCGGCCAGATGCACTGAGGTGGCGCACTCAGTGTAGTCTTGTTGTGATTATGAGATTGATTATTGTTTATGATGTTAGGCCGCTCGGTAAATATAACCCAACCCTTTGTTGCTTCAGCCATTATATTTCTTTGTTTGATCTGGTGTGGAGGTGAATATTTACTTTTAAAGAAAAACCATTTTTAAAACTCTCCTTTTAAAAACTTATTTTCAAAACATTCCTAAGTCTTGAATTCGTATACGTTGTACTTGTATTCGATCTCCGTACTGGGCGTTTGGCTCATGTTGTGTTCTTTCTTCCGGCAGGTACTCAGGGGTGATGATGGACAGTGTGCAGAGAGTTGAATATTGGAGGATTAGAATTATGATAGATTTTTTATATTGCTTTAATAAATAGAGCTCGTGAACGTTAACTAAGTTGGTTTTGCTTTATTTTGTTATTTGAGATCAGTTGGAATTTATGTTAAGTTTTGGAAGTATAATAAATTGTTTAGTTTGCTCTAGTTAGATGAGGTAGTTTATTAACATCGCCGGTCCAGTCGGGATCGGGGTGTTACATGGATCAAATGGATACCACTAAACCACCGGAAATTAAATGGAAATCTTTTTAAAACCTATGAAGAATTTGTAAAACTTTTTGAGATTTTTGTTTTGACGCTCGAGATATACTATGGAGATTTAATTAATAAGATAATTGAAAAAAGCTTTAATTAAGAGTTTTAAAACTTTAAAAATATAATATATAACCATCAAGTTTTATAAAGACGTGTATGAAATTTTCCTAAAAACGTAAATTGTTTTCTATACATACTTGTATTTTTCATTAAAAACAATTGGTAATTTCCACTTTTTATCAATTTATGTAATAAATATATATTTCATACATTTTATGTAATTATGTTTATACTTGTTATAAAAAACACAATGACATTTTTTTTTCTTTTACGAATTTAGAGTAAGGGTGTTATTCGGCCGGGTTAATTGGTTACCGGTTTATTCGGATTTGAGTGTGTGGATTAGCTAGCCGAACCCGAACCAAATAATGAGTTGTGTTGAATGAGTATCGGGTTATTCGGTTTGGGTTAAATGAGTTATTCCATTTTGATATTTAAAAAAAAAAAAAAAAAAAGAAATCATCCAAAAAAGTATTTTAAACGGGTTAAATGAATTGGGTTGAACGGGTTAAATGATTAGTATCAAAATTGTGTATTTACATAATTACATTCTATATATAAACAATTCTAGTTATAATTATAAACAAATAAAAAACATATATATATTAAACAAGCTATTCAGGTTATTTGGGTATCCAAATAATCATCAATCCTACTCGCAAATCGAAACAAATTACTTATTCAGATATAATTTAAACCGAATAAGAAACCCGAAAACCAAATAACCCGACTCATTTAACCCGATTAAGATTTGATTCATGTGGGTTATTCGGGTTCGGTTATTTTGCACACCCCTAATTCAGAGTGTGCTTTGTTTTGCATTATGATTGAGATATTAGATTATTACGTTGCAATAACGTAAATAATTGGGTTAAGGTGTTTGGATTGCTATCATTAATAAATGCTTATTTGCGTTTATAATTAATCCTACCACACTTTTTCATATGTTAAAAATGTAGTTTATTTGCTTAATAAGTGGTTATTTGGTTATTTTATAAGTTAAAACGCAAATCCAAACACTTTGAAAACTGATAGTAGGTGTAACATAAAGTGCTGCGAAAATTTAGCGTTTGGTTTATTTTTAACACGATTTATGCATTGATATTTGAACTTGTTACCAAAAGACACAATATTTAACCTATTTATGCATTCGATCATATATTAATTTGTTGTATGTCAGCTAAAAGCCTACGTGAAACAACTATATGTCACCGTCTTTCTTACTCGTCTCCGGTTAAATAACTACAAATACTTAACGATGATTACTGTCAAACAGCTAAGAATAAACGTGGAGATTCACAGTAAATCATTTAATATTAATAATTAATTTTCACTATACCGATTTTTATAATCGTTAACATGAACGGTTAAATGGTAAAATTTTACAACATAAATAGATTAACTTTATATTACACTGCTATTTTCAATTCTCATAGTTATAGACATGTTTTAGTTAACATTATAAAAAATGATAGGTAAATATCACATATATTCACATTTCCTAACTCCTTAAAAATAATGTGATAGTACACTTACATGATTTTGCATGTATGTGAACATACATTAATGTGATGCATAATTTCATGCATTTAGAATGTGTAAATGTGCGTAAAAGTAATGTTAATTTAAACATATATATGAAAAAAAATAAATATAAATATTTTTCAGAATGGTATTATGTGGTATGCATAAGAAGTGATACTTACTTTCATACATATATATATATATATATATATATATATATATATATATATATATATATGTGTGTGTGTGTGTGTGTGTGTGTGTAGGTTCAAATGAGTACCACTAGTTTTGCGAAGTACCGGAGGTACCTCGCTTAAAATCATTTTTTTTGAAATTTTTTTTCATAATCATGTTTAAATTAATAATACAAGACTACTTGCAAAAAATCACACATAAACACACACTAGAACTATGTGAAACGTGTGTGTTCACATGTACAGTACTGTTGTGAACGTGTGTTCACAACTAAGTATGTTCACATGAATTTTTTCACGTTCACATGACTTTTAAAATGATAGAAAGTGTGAATGTATATAATTTTTTACGAATAGCCTTATATTATTTGTATTCAAATGAATATGAAAAAAATTCAAAAAAAACTTTTTTTTTCGAAGCAAGTTTACATCTGAAACCCGTGTGTTCACAGGTACTCACGGTACTCTGCATTTTTTAGGTACTCACACGAACCATATTCTATATATATATATATATATATATATATATATATATATATATATATATATATATATATATATATATATATATAGGGGAGGGTTCTTCTAAGAACCATAAAAAGTGTGGGAACCTAAGAACCTTTTATGGCCATTGAATTAATGATAATCAATGATTGATATATTGGATGGCAAATTTGTAATTATTTTGAACTTTGATAGTGGAGAATCTTGAAAATGTGTGAAAAAAATATTTTTGGAAGAAAATAATCTCCTTTTTCTCTTTCTCTCTCTTACTTTTTTTTATTTTCATTTTATTTTTCTTTCATTATAATTGATTTTTAAAGTAAAAAAACGTTTTTTATAAAAAAAATTATTTTTTCTATATAGAAAATTATTTAATTGCTAAAAAAATAATGTATTTTATATAGAAATATTATATGTTTATATAGAATATTTTTATTCTGTATAGAATATGTTAACGAACATATTCTATGTACAATCTACGTAGTTAGTCATGCATTCTACGTAGAATGATATGCAATCTACGTAGAATGTTGTGTAGAATGTCAAATATCATATATTCTACGTAGATTACCTGATAAAATATATCAAAAACACATTAAACAAAAAAGATTTCATTTAGACATTTTATTAAATACTTGGTATGCAACTGATATAAAATATACAAAAAAGACATTGAATAATAATGTTAGTCTACATAAAAACATATAGAAATGTATAAAAAAACATAAAAATATATGAAATATATAAGAAACATAACATTCTACATAAATTATGTGTGATTTTTTACAAGTAGTCTTGTATTATATTCTATTTAGATTATCATTTACTCTACGTAGATTATCATGTAATCTACGTAGATTATCATGTAAAACATCCAATAACTAATACAATCATTATAAATCTAATATCTTACAAATAATTTCATTATAAAACATGAAAAATGAATCTGTCATATTCTATGTAGAGTATCGACGAACATATTATATGTACAATCTACGTAGAATGTCATGCATTCTACGTAGAATGACATTCAATCTACGTAGAATGACATTCAATCTACGTAGAATGACATGCAATCTACGTAGAATAACATGCAATCTACGTAGAATGGTATGCAATATACGTAGAATGACATGCAATCTACGTAGAATGTCGTGTAGAATGTCAATTATCATATATTCTACGTAGATTATAAATGATAAATATACCAAAAACACATTGAATAATAATGTTAATCTACATAAAAAGATATAGAAATTTATAAGAAACATAAAAATATATTAAATATATAAGAAACATAACATTTTACATACATTATGTGTGATTTTTTACAAGTAGTATTGTATTATATTCTACGTAGATTATCATGTAATCTACGTAGATTGTCATGTAATCAACATAGATTATCATGTAAAACATCTAATAACTATTACATTCATTATAAATCTAATATCTTACAAATAATTTTAATTATAAAATATGGAAAATGAATCTGTCCAATGTACGTAGATTGTACATAGAATATGTTCGTCGATACTCTACATAGAATGTCACACAATCTACGTAGAATGACATTCAATCTACGTAGAATGACATGCAATCTACGTAGAATGACATGCAATCTACGTAGAGTATCGACGAACATATTCCATGTACAATCTACGTAGAATGTCATGCAATCTACGTAGAATGACATTCAATCTACGTAGAATGACATGCAATCTACGTAGAATGACATGCAATCTACGTAGAATGTCATTCAATCTACGTAGAATGTCATGTAATCTACGTAAAATGTCATGCAATCTATGTAGAATGTCGTGTAAAATGTCAAATATCATATATTCTACATAGATTACATGATAAAATATATAAAAAATACATTGAAACAAAAAAAGAAGATTTCATTTAGACATTTAATCAAACACTTGGTATACAACTGATATAAAATATAACAAAAAATACATAGAATAAAACTGTTAATCTACGTAGAATAACATGCAATCTACGTAGAATAACATTCAATCTACGTAGAATGACATGCAATCTACGTAGAATGGCATGCAATCTACGTAGAGTATCGACGAACATATTCTATGTACAATCTACGTAGAATGTCATGCAATTTACGTAGTTAGACATTCAATATACGTAGAATGACATTCAATCTACGTAGAATGACATGCAATCTACGTAGAATGTCATGCAATCTAGGTAGAATGTCGTGTAGAATGTCAAATATCATATATTCTACGTAGATTAAATGATAAAATATACCAAAAATACATTGACACAAAAAAAAAATAAGATTTCATTTAGACATTTTATCGAACAATTGGTATGCAACTGATATAAAATATACCAAAAACACAATGAATAGTAATGGTAATCTACAAAAAAGACATAGATTTGTATAATAAACGGGTATTATATAAAATATATAAGAAACATAACATTCTACATATATTATGAATAGTAATGTTAATCTACATAAAAAGATATAGAATTATATAACATTCTATATAGACTAATATTTCTATATAGAATACATTAATTTTTTAGCAATTAAATAATTTTTTATATAGAAAAAAATTTTTTTTTTTATAAAAAACGTTTTTTTAATATTAAAATCAATTCTAATGAAAGAAAGTAAAATATGAAAATGAAAAAAAAGTAAGAGAGAGAAAGTGAAAAAGATATGGCATATAATAAAAAAGGTGGAGAGAGAAAGATAATATTTTTTATTCCAAAAATATCCTTTTGATCCAAGGGCTCTAAAAGGTTCATAGGTTCTCACCATCTTTAAGGTTCTTAAAAGAACCTCTCCCTATATATATATATAGAATCAGGTTCAAAAAAAGTATCTTTCGAAATCAAGTGCACCCGATAATACCAATCTTAAAATACTTTTTTTTTTGATTTTTTTTTCTCATAAACATGTTTAAATTTAATGTTATACACATGATATAAGAATTTCACATATATTCACACTTTCTGTGTTCTTAAAAATTATGTGAATGCTCAATGCATATTATGTGAATGGTCATCCAAGTGAATTGTTATTTATATCATTCACAAGATTTACGATGTTGCTCCTTTTTTAAAAAAAATCTTATAATGTTGTCTTATGCATGTATATTCGGGAAAAAAATATATGTGAATAAACATTCACATTAAGGTACGCTGGAGGAATCTCATAGGCACGCTGATGAACCTGATTCATATATAACTTGATAATATTATGATTGGATCTACATTAATAAAAATATAATAATTTAAACGAATGAAAGGGTACCAAACAATAGAATATACATAGTTTTGATTTTGCGCCACGGATATCATTAGTTGGTATGTTTTTGCTAAAAGATGGTTTAATAAGTAACAAATAACTTTTAGAGTAAAGGACGTTTTTGGTCCTTGTGGTTTGATGGTTTACCCGGATTCAGTCCCTTAACCATAATAAGGTCAAATTTCATCCCTATTTTGCTAATTTTGTGCCCTTTTAGTCCCTCATCCGTTAAACTTAACGACACAACCGTTAAATTTGTAAAAATGACATTTTTACCATTTTCATTTAGACGCTTTTAGTCCCTATGGTTTTATTATTTACCCATTTATAGTCTAACATTTATTTTATTTTATTTTATCTTTATAATTATATTATTTATAGATTTTACTTGATTTATTATAAACACACTTATTTTATTTATAAATATAGTTATGTTTTAATATTTTATTTACATTTACTATTGTTCGTATTTTTATTTAAAATTTAACTATTATTTTAATTAAAATTATATATTTTCTTTACTAATTTATTTAAAGTTCATCTTCTTTATTAATTTTAATTTTTATAATATTATTGTTGACATTTATATATGTAATTTTGTTAGTTGTGTTTAAGTATAATATCGTCGATATTTTTCCTCTCCAAAGTCACTATTTCTTCAAATATCTTCCAACCTAATAAATTATCGACACATAAATTATATACATATTTTAATATACTTGAAGAAATAATGACATTGGAAGATACTTGAAAATATTTTATACACACACACACACACATATATATAGAACATGGTTCGAGGGAGTACCACTACTTATACAGCGCACCAGAAGCTACCACCTTTAAAAAACTTTTTTTAATTTTTTTATTTCATAAACATGTTTTAATTAACATTATGAAGATTATATATAAATTTCACATACATTCACATTTTCTAGCTCCTAAAAAATGATGTGAACGCGCACTTACATAATTTTACATGTATGTGATGCGTGATTTCATGCACTTAGAGTGTTCGAATTTGCGTGAAATTCACATATTATCTGTGTAATGTTAATTAAAACATGTTTGTGAAAAAAATTTCAAAAAAATAATTTTACGAGTGATACCTTCGGGTGCGCTGTGTAGTAGGTAGTACTCACTTGAACACACACACACACACACACACATATATATATATATCTATATATATATATATATATATAGTGACTTTGTTGATAATTGATTAGGTTGGAAAATACTTGAAGAAATAGTGACTTTGGAGAGGAAAAATATCGACGATATCATATTTACTTAAACACAACTAACAAAATTACATATATAAATGTCAACAATAATATTATAAAAATTAAAATTAATAAAGAAGATGAACTTTAAATAAATTAGTAAAGAAATATATATTTAATTAAAATAAAAGTTAAATTTTAAATAAAATACGAACAATAGTAAATGTAAATAAAATATTAAAATATAACTATATTTATAAATAAAATAAGTGTGTTTATAATGAATTAAGTATATCTATAAATAATATAATTATAAAGATAAAATAAAATAAAATAAATGTTGGACTATAAATGGGTAAATAATAAAACCATAGGGACTAAAAGCGTCTAAATAAAAAGGGTAAAAATGTCATTCTTACAAATTTAACGGTTGTGTCATTAAGTTTAACGGACGATGGACTAAAAGGGCACAAAAGCAAAATAGGGATGAAATTTGACCTTATTATGGTTAAGGGACTGAATCCGGGTAAACCATCAAACTACAAGGACCAAAAATGTCATTTACTCTAACTTTTATAACAATATAATAACATATATAATATACAACTAATATATAAAAGCGGTAGTAACAATTAAATTTAGAAATTTTAAAAATTAATAAATATAAAAATAACATATATCTTATTCACACATTTTAAAAAAACATGTTATTTGATGACTTTATTTAAAACGTACCCTACAAATAATGATATATTTTCCATCAATTTCATAATTTATATGGGTAAATAGATAAATAATATTTGATAGGTAAAGAATTTTATTTTTAGTAAAAAGGCTTAAAGTTTAAACATCTTAATATTAATACGAATAAATAAAGAATTTATAATATATTTATAATTAGACATTTATAGTAATTTCAATAAACAAACAATCTAATCTAATTAGATTTCAGACTTTAGCATAATATTTTATCAATCAGACAGAAATAAGGGTTAAAACGGTTTACATCTAATAAAACAAACAGCCCCTTAGATTGCAGGCAACAAAACTTGATTTTTTTATCTTTGTCTGCTTTAATCACAAACTTCACTCTTATATAAACAAGATAAAAGGCATACAAAAGTTTCATGTGAAGGCACTTGTTTTAGTTCCTTAGTAACTGGATATGGATAACTTTTTTAAAAGTTTTAGTTGATTTGGAGATTATTTTGGAAAATAATGAAATCAAAATGAATCGTGTGGCTAGTTTTCAAGATCCTGATTAGAGGAACAAAAATAGCTAACTCTCAGTAAATTGGAACGATAATCTCTAATCAATCGGCCCTAAAATTCAGTAATGTATTATCAAATGCACCAATAGCTCAAGAGCAAACCATAACAATCCAAATAAATAACGAACCTAAAGTTTGTATTCGACTAGAACAAGCTTTAAAAACTTCAAACGATAATTCACTACATTACAAATTAGACACACACAAAAGCGAATTTAATAAAGATCGAGAACAAACATCGGTGACAAAGATGACAAACGTCATCATATACCACGATGCGTGACTGTAGAAGGGTAGGTATTAGACGAGCCTTGACAGCGACAACCGGCGCAGATTCCCAGTCAAACATCAGATCCTCAGCAGCTAAACCACTAGCAACGCCACCAGAACGCAACGCATCAATCTTGGATGAGGTTGATGAGATAAAACGTGAAGTAATCCATCTTCTCGCAGCCAGTAAATTGCTCCTTAACATCATTGCATCGAAATCATTTACAAAACCAGTGTAGTCAATCGATCATATTACCGAAAAATTCTTCAAATTCGTGAACATGAAGTTTGAAATAGTTCCCTTTTCGTTCCTTGATTTCCAATCATGAAATGTAGGAACTAAAAGATAAATCAAAGAGATGTGTAACTAAATAGCCAAAACCTTTTCAAAATTTAAGTTCTTTATTAAAGTTCAAATGTTTAAAGGTTTTTTACTACTTTAAAAATGTTTTGACATATTTAAAAAGATTTTACATTTAAAAAAATGATGTTTTCACAATTTTATTGGTTAGGTCCATCAATGTTATTTTACACTATTGTAATCCTCATGTTGATTATTTGTTGAGAGTGTGAAAACTAACAGATGTTAACATGCTATTGGCTACTTGCAGTTTTGTAGAAAGCGAAATTAGATAGAAGGGTAAATGAATGTAAAAACAACGGAAAGAATGAGATGGAGGATGAGATAAATGACCAAGAAAACATTCACCGTCTTTACGAAGAATTTCAAACGATTAAGGTTTTTGATTTGGAATAAACAACTCACAAACCATTGTTGCTCCCATGACCCCATGTGCGAGAGAAAGAGAGTATTCAACGACATTAAAAACGAAACTTGATCTGAATAATTTCGCTGGTCTTGTGAACAATTTCAGTGTTGATCATCTAGATCTAATTGAAGCTTGTTTGAAGATTCAACGTTAATTTCAACTTTATTCATCAGATTGAGAGAGTTGATGGATCGATTCAAATAATGGTAGGTCGAATTTGATTAAGGCTTGTTTTTTAATACATTTGTTATTTTTATTTAACTAGTTTATGACCCACGTATTACGTGGATATTTTTAATTAAATTTATTTATATAAAATGTATATAAGTAAAAATAAAAACATATATAAATAATAATTGTGTTTATCTTTTATTATTTATAGATTAAAAATAGAGAATATTTATCTTTTTTAAAAACAATAAATTGTATTTATCTTTTATTTTTTATATAATAAGTTGTAATTATCTTTTTTGGTGAAACATATAGCTGACACATGACATTTGATATTTTTTTTTGTAGTAATAATAATAATAATAATAATAATAATAATAATAATAATAATAATAATAATAATAATAATAATAATAATAACAACAACAACAACAACAACAACAACAATAATTTCCACAACTAATTCAAAATTCTACATTTGGATCTAATTATGATTATCATGGATAATAATGATAGCTATTTATTTTAGGTAAACATTAATTTAATATGTTACAAAATCTTATTTATTACTAATTAATTAATGACATAAAAATAAAATCAAAATTTAATGCAATTAAACTAAGGTGTTAAATTTGAAAAAAGATATGGGAAATTTTTTTTCCTTGCATTGTAGAAGTGACATATGACATAAATTGTTTGTTTTATTATAATATAGGGCAAATTACCAAAAAAGGTTACATAAAATTCTAAAATTGCCAATAAAGGTAATGTAAAATTTTTTAGACCAAGAAAGATAACATAAAATTCAAATTTAACAAAAAAAAAGGTATTGATGTCAAATTAAGAATGTAAATTTTTAATTTTATGCTCCCTTTTTTGGTAAGTGGATAATATTTGATTATCTTTCTTGACCTAAAATTTGAATTTCATGTTCTTTCTCGTCTAAAATAGAATTTTATATTACCTTTATTGGCAAAATTTTTTTACAATACCTTTATTGTCAAATTTTGTATTTTATTTAACATTTCTTGGTAATTTTCCCTATAATATAGTATATATACCCGTGTAATACACGGGATTGCTTGAAATATATTGTTTTAATAAACTATAATATTAAAAAAAATTGACAAACTAAATAATAGATCACCCAAAGTATTACGGTTACAAATCAACAACTATTTAAAATCTTAAAATAATGGAGGAGTTAATTAAGGAAAAAAACGACATTGAAGCATGGATGCATTTAGAAAAGATATGAAAGAATAATGTAGGAGTTAATTAAGGAAGTTTAGGCGGGAAAAAAAGAATGAAACCAAGCAGGATGGTGACACGTGGACAAACGTGTTCTCATTTATTATAAAGATATAGATTTGGAATTTTGTGATATCACTCTTGTTTGAACTGGAATCTGGAACAGTTTTACCAAGATTTTAACCAAATAATTAAAAGATATTAACATAAGTATTCAAATGTAAAAAATAATGTTAAAAGACCAACTCGATAAATCTTTATAAATACTATGTATTTAATATAGAACCATTAAAAAGTATATGAAAAATTAAAATAGAAGATGAGCAATTAAGGTCACCATTCCATATATATAATTCTTCTTTTGCATACGTTTATGAATGTCAAATAGCTTTATCAAATAATATAGACCCATTAAAAAGTCTATCTATATCTATATTTATATCTATATATATTATCTATCTCTCTCTCTATATATATATATATATATATATATATATATATATAGAATATGGTTCGTGGAAGTACCACTCATTATGCAGCGCACCAGAAGGTACCACCTTTAAAAATTCTTTTTTCGAAATTTTTTTTCATAAACATGTTTTAGTTAACGTTATGAAGATCATATGTAAATTTCACATACATTCACATCTCCGAGCTCGTAAAAAACGATGTGAACTCACACATACATATATTTGGATGTATGTGAACATGCATTTATGTGATGCGTGATTTCATGCACTTAGAGTGTTCGGATTTGCATGAAATTCACATATGATCTTCATAATGTTAATTAAAACATGTTCATGAAAAAAAATTACAAAAAAATTAATTTGAAGGGTGGTACCTTCTGGTGCGCTGCATAATGGGTGGTACTCACTTGAACCTAAATCTATATATATAAAAGAAAATAATCTTGGACAAATGTCATTCTCTTAAGAAATTATTTTTCCGTTTTCCTGCTCTTTTTCATAATTTAGCACATGACTACAATTAACAAAATTCAATAAAAAGTAATTAAAATCTGTTTTTGATTTCTTTCCTAATTTATGCAACTCAATTAAACAACCAAATTAATTCTATTAACAATAATTTAATTAATAATTTTCTTGATGAAATATCTTATAACTAAAATGTATATTTATATCTATATGTATATTAATAAAATAATTTTATTATCACATCTCGTCATAATACTATAGGATAATTTTTTCACCTCCATATTTTCTTCTTAAATTAACCAATATTAGGTGAATGAAACATCAATACACACTTTTGTTTTTTGAAACACTAATCTGTTTGTTCTCGTATCATCCATTTTCAAGTGCATATTTTATATATTCAATCATTTTTGTTAAATAAATTTAATATTATTTCATTATTAAAATGATTTTGGTATTTTTATAATAATAGTTTTAATAGTTATATATATTTTAAGATAATAATCATTCATAAATTATACCCATGTCATACACGGGTTAATAGACTAGTGAACGTTTTAATAGACATAAAATATAGTGAAAATCTATATAATATAATACTATTTTATAAAAAGCATTAAGAAAAGTCCATAAAACGTCTATAAAACAATAATCATAAGTCCAAACACATTACTTATTTGGAAAATTACTACAATAATAAAAAGTGAAAATTTTAATACACATAATATCTCGAATACATAAAATTCTTTATGTAAATTTAAAATACGTATTTAAAACGATTGCTAGTATAAGAAAAGCAATAAACTTAATGAAATGAATTTTTATTCATAAGTGGTCTAAACAATGAAATGTAGCAATATTCAATTTCTTTCAAAATTTGTCAAATGTGAAGTTGTGAACGTAGGATAAAACATTTTTGAACTTAAATGTTCTGAGTTTAAAACATTTTTAAACTTAAATGATCTGAGTTTAAAACATTATTTGTAAAAATAAAAATAGCTTATACAAGTTATCAAAAAAAAAATTTCAAAAGAAAACATAAAATATTATTATATTATATTAATACTAACATTTCATCAAAATGCTTGTTAAAATACTCTTATATGAAAAGCAAAAGATAATCATCCATTGTATTAAAACCTAATAAAATGTTTTAAAATTGATAATAAGAAATAACAACTACTTTATATATAAAGACTAGTTTATTAAAGTTTTTATACGAATTTGAAATTTGAAATGCTTGTAAGTGGTATCAAACCAATTATATTTAAAATGTTATAAATTATTAAGATATAATTTTGAAATGATCGTTAAAATACAAAAAGAAGAGAAATTTTATTGTCTAAAACGTAAAAATGTTTGAAATGTTATAAAATGCTTGTAAGTGGTATCAAACCAACTTTATATATAAACACTGTAAAAGTATTAAAATCTAATTTAACTTTAAGAAGAGAATTTTTTTTTGTCTAAAACGATAAAAATATTTGAAATGTTATAAAATATTATGAAAAAAAAACTTTTAATGAAAAATATAATTATCAAAAAGTTAGACTTTTAACTCAAACAATAACACGAAAGATTCTCGTTTCAAATATGGTAACTTCAAATAATCTCATGATATTTAAAAAGAAAAAACCATAATAATGTTTTGAAAGTTAAACTTAAAAGTAGTATTTAATATGTATAATTATAATAATAACAATAAAAAGTCGAATATTCTTTTTTTTATTTTATAAAAAACTAGTTTCTGACCCACGTAATACGTGGATGTTTTTAATAAAATTTATTTATATAAAATGTATATAAACAAATATAAAATACATAACTATTAATTATTTAAAATAATATAAGATTACTATTATTATTCGTCGATTATTTTTTTTCTAAATAAGAACAGTTCATGGATTAAAATTGAATTTTTTATACCGAGAAGATATCATATTTGTAAGATAATAATTTTATATACTTTAATTATAATTTAATTAAAATATCAATTTTTTTTTATCTAAAATGTAAATTTAGATTAGTATTAGAATGTTTAAAGTATTTCTTTTTTTAATTACATGGATAAAATATGAAAGTATTTGAATTATATTTTATATTTTTTTAAACAATAAATTAGTTAACTTAAAAATCTAATTATGGAAAAAAGGCGGGAAATCAAAATTTTAGTTGGATGAGGTATAGATTAATATATAACTTTGAAATGCTCGTTAAAAAAAAAAAAACAAATAAAGTAATAGAATCAGGTTCATCAGCGTACCTATAAGAATCCAAGGTACCCTAAAAATTAACAAAATACTAGTTTAGATCAAAATGGAAAAGAATGACAAGAGTTGAATCTACTAAAATGTTCGTAATGTAACAAACAATTACGATAAATACTATTTAGTCTCATTAAAAATTGACCAATAGAAATTAGCCTAAAATATTTGAATCTAAACTTAAAATAAAATTTCTTATATACATTTTAAGGGATTGAAATATATTTTGAGCTTACAAAAAATCAAAGTAATGAATAGTTTAATTAAGGTAAAAAAGTCAAATCATTGTTACTTATTTTATATCAAACATTAAAATAAAGATTACCAATTTTTTGAAAAGTTGTATGAAAATAGTCTACAAAAAATGAAAATAATTTTTAAAAAAATAATCACTAACAAAAAAAAAAAAAAAACTTTTTGTACTGACCACTAAAATAATGGTGGTCAAAAAAATTGAAGGTGTTTAAAAAACTTAACAAAGAATTTATTTTGTAACAAATAGAATATCTGCAAATAAAAGTTACAATGTTTATGCAATTTTTTTGACTTATAGAAGTTACAATGTTTATGCAATGTATTGAATGTTAAACTTAAAAGTTGTATTTAATAGGTACACTTAAAATAATAACAATCAAAAGTCAAAATTTCTTTTCTTTTTTTAATCATGAAAATTGGTATCTTGTAACTAAAAAAAATATACAAATAAAAGTAGCAATTAAAATAAAACGATATAAAAGTTTAACAAGCTTATTAAACATATAATTTGGAAATGCTCGTTAAGTCTAAAAAATACAAAGTAACAGAAAAAAAAATTTAGAACACCAAAAAAATGTAATCATAAGTTCTATAGATATCTAACAATACAACTATAAGATAATAGTATTGAGGCTGATAAAGTGTTAAAATAATACAAAAGAAAAGAAAAAGCAAGAAACAAACTATTGGTTTAGATCAAAATAAAAAAGAATGACAAGAGTTGAATAAATTAAAAAGTTCAAAGTGTAACAAACTATTGCGAAAAAAAAATATATACTATCTTATCTCATTAAGATTTCACCATTGCAAAAGTTGCCAAAATAATGGATTGGAAAATGTTTTGAGCTTATTAAAATCAAAATAATCTAGATTTTAATTATGTAGTGATAGAAAAATAAAGTGAAATCTTGGTTTTATATACTCAATAAAACACTAAAATAATAATTATCAAAATTTTTGAGTGTTTTAAAAATAGGGGAGAATTTCATATATACCCCTCCAAATCTTCATAATATCATATATACCCAACCTAAAATTTTAATATCATATATATCCCTCCTAAACATCATAATATCATATATACCAAATTATAATTATTAATATCACATATATCCCTCTTAAATATCATTAATATCATATATACCCAAATTCATTAATTTAATTATTTTGTAAAACATTTAAAACTAATAATTAGTATTGCTTATTATTTAATGACCATTATACTCTTACTCATTTTTTTCTTTCAACTAAACTTCAAAGTTGTATATGAAATTCTCCCTAAAAATAGAATACATCTGTTAAAACTTGGATGAAAATAATCTATAAAAATAATAAAAAATATTACTAATTAAAAAAAATATCTTTTATAATAACAACTAAAATAAGAATAGTCAAAAGTGTTTAAAGATGTAGAAAGTATATATAAAGATTTTACTTTATAACAAATTGAATTTTTGAAAACAATATTCACAATGTTTATGGAAAATTTTAAGCTTTTAAAAAGATATACATCTTTTGAGAGTCAAACTCTTTAAAATATTGATCATCATTTATAAAATGTTTTGAACATAGTAGTCCAACAAAGAAAAATCAATGAGTCAAAAACTTAATATATAGTAATTTAAAAAAAAACATTTTTGTATTAAAACTAAAATAATAAAAAACAATAATAATGTTTTGAATGTTAAACATAAAACTGGTGTTCAATGTTTATATTAAAATAATGACAATCAACATCCAAACTTCTTTTTTTAACTACGAAAAACAGTATTTTGTAACTACAAAATTATAAAAATCAAAGTAGCAATTAAAATAAATTGATAAAATTTTAACAAGCTTATTAAGCATCTATCTATACTATACTATATGTAATAAGAAAACCATTTGAAGTTTCTGGACATTGAATGGAAAGAAATCAATGGTCCAGATTAATGACAACTCATAATTATTTATGAAATGTCTCTTATACCATTAATTAAAATCAATAATTATACGTATGCCATATTTTTAATTCATTTTTCAAATTTACTACATTACCTTAATTACATTAAATTTTAATTTTTTCATTAATGAATTAATATTTACCTAAAATAAATATGTGTCATTATTATCCTTAATGATCATAGTTAAATTCAAATGTAAAAAATTTGAATTTAAATGTAGAAGTGTAGTAAATAAAGTTAAAATTTTTTGTTAATTATTTTGCTAACAATATTTAAAATTTAATTGATAAAACTTCAATTGTGAATATGATAAATTTTAATTGTTGATTTTCAGATATTCCATTTTTATATTTTATCATTTTCAAAATATATACACATTCACATAATTGAAGTTTTTTGTTTCTTACATTAATATTTCATATTTGAAGTTAATAAAAATTAAAAGAAACATTTTTTGCAAACACATATTATCTGTTTTTAATAATACAATATAATAATATTCTTTTTAATTAATATCAAACAACTAAGTATTTTTTTATCTTTAATTTAACTAGCTTTCAATTTTTTTATTTTAATTATATATAAATTTTATAATAATTTATTTAAATATAAAATATATGTATTTTCTAAATCAACTCATGTAATACATGTGTTGATTAACCTATATATTATTATAAAACAAAACAATTCATGTCACATGTCACTTCTACAATACAAGAAAATTTTATTTTTCCATCTATTTTTTCAAATTTAACACCTTAACTTAATTGCATTAAACTTTGAATTTATTTTTTTCATTAATTAATTAGTAATAAAATAGATTTTGTAACATTTAAAATTAATGTTTACCTAAAATAAATATCTATCATTATTATCCAAAATAATCATAATTAGATCCAAATTTAATAATTTGAATTAGTTGTGGAAATTATTATTAGTATGTATAATAAAGGAAAACATCGAATGTCACGTGTCACCTCTACGTTCACCAAAAAGATAATTACAACTTATAAAAATAAAAGATAAATACAATTTAATGTTTTTAAAAAAGATGAATATAGTCTACTTTTTAATCTGTAAATAATAAAAAATAAACACAATTATTATTTTTGTATGTTTTTATTTTTACTCATATACATTTTATATAAATAAATTTGATAAAAAATATCCACGTAATACGTGGGTTATGAACTAGTATAATTTTAGAATGCTCGTTAAAATTACCAAAAGAAAAAAAAAATATAACAAGAAAAAGATATTATTTTTCTCTTTCCACCTTTTTTTATTATATGCATCTCTTTTTCACTTTCTCTCTCTTACATTTTTTTTCATTTTCATTTTCATTTTCCTTTATGAGAATTGATTTTAATATTAAAAAAATATTTTTTATAAAAAAATAAATTTTTTCTATATAGAAAATTATTTTATTGCTAAAAAATAATGTATCCTATATACAAATATTATGTGTCTATATAGAATGTTATATTATTCTATATCTTTTTATGTATATTAACATTACTATTCATAATATATGTAGAATGTTATGTTTATTATATATTTCATATATTTTTATGTTTATTATACATTTCTATATCTTTTTATGTAGATTAACATTATTATTCATTGTGTTTTTGGTATATTTTATATCAGTTGCATACCAAGTGTTTGATAAAATGTCTAAATAAAATCTCATTTTTTTTTTCAATGTGTTTTTGATATATTTTATCATTTAATCTACGTAGAATATATGACACTTGACATTCTACATGACATTCTACGTAGATTGGATGTCATTCTACGTAGATTGGATGTCATTTTACGTAGATTGCATGACATTCTACGTAGATTGTACATTGTAATATGTTTGTCGATACTCTACATAGAATATGACAGATTCATTTTCCATTTTTTGTAATGAAGATTATTTGTAAGATATTAGATTTATAATGAATGTAATAGTTATTAGATGTTTTACATGATAATCTATGTAGATTACTTGATAATCTACATAGAATGTTATACAAGACTACTTGTAAAAAATCACACATAATCTATGTAGAATGTTATGTTTCTTATATATTTCATATATTTTTATGTTTTTTTATACATGTCTATATCTTTTTATGTAGATTAACATCACTATTCAATGTTTTTTTGGTATATTTTATATCAGTTGCATACCAATTGTTTGATAAAATGTCTAAATGAAATCTTTTTTTTTTGTTTCAATGTGTTTTTGACATATTTTATCATGTAATCTACGTAGAATATATGATACTTGACATTTTACACGACATTCTACGTAGATTGCATGTTATTCTACGTAGATTATACATAGAACATGTTCGTTAACATATTCTAAATAGAACAAAATATTGTATATAAACATTCTATATAGACACATAATATTTTTATATAAAATACGTTAATCTTTTAGCAATTAAATAATTTTCTATATAGAAAAAAGTATTTTTTTTATAAAAAACGTTTTTTTACTATAAAAATCAATTCTCATGAAAGAAAAATAAAATGAAAATGAAAAAATGTAAGAGAGAGAAAGAGAAAAAATAGATTTTTTTTCTTCTAATAATACCCTTTTCACATCTTTTCAAGATACCCAACTATCAAAGTTCTAAATAATTACAAAATTGTCATCCAATATATCAACTATTGATTTCATTTATTCAAAGGCTATAAAAGGTTCCTAAGTTCTCACAATATTTATGGTTCTTAAAAGAATCCTTCCATATATATATATATATATATATAGGGTTAAGTTCCATAGAGTCCCAAATTAGATTGGAGTCCTGGAGTCCCATATTAAATGTACATGTTCATTACAATAAAATGTTTTATTTTATACAAAAGTATAATATACACATGTTCAAAAGTGCATTACAATTGACGAGTTCACATCATATGAAGTTATAACGATAAAAAAAATTTTATATCATGCAAAATTATAATATTTAAAAAATATGCACATGTGATCTGATGATGCACTTTGAACATGTGCATATTGCATTTTTGCATGAAATATACCATTTTTATCGTAATGAACTTCAAATTATGTGAATTGTTCAACAGTAGTACACTTTGGAACATTTATATATTACAATTTTGCATGAAATAATATATTTTATTGTATTGAACATGTACATTTAATATGGACTCCAGGATTCCAATCTAATATGGGACTCCATGGAACTTAAATCTCTCTCTCTCTCTCTCTCTGTATATATATATATATATATATATATATATATATATATATATATATATATATATATATATATATATATAGGTTCAAATGAGTACCACTAGTTTTGCGGAGTACCGGAGGTACCTCGCTTAAAATCATTTTTTTTGAAATTTTTTTTTCATAATAATGTTTAAATTAATAATACAAGCCTACTTGCAAAAAATCACACGTAAATACACACTAGAACTATGTGAAACGTGTGTGTTCACATGAATAGTACTGTTGTGAATGTGTGTTCACAACTAAGCATGTTCACATGAATTTTTTCACGTTCACATGACTTTTAAGATGAAAGAAAGTGTAAATGTATATAATTTTTTTACGAATAACCTTAGATTATTTGTATCTAAATGAATATGAAAAAAAATTCAAAAAAAAAAACTTTTTTTCAGAGCAAGTTCACATCTGAAACCTGTGTGTTCACAGGTACTTACGGTACTCTGCATTTTTTAGGTATTTACACGAACCATATGCTATATATATATATATATACACACACACACACACACTATGAATATTAAATTAAATTATAAAAATATTGTAACATTTCGGTCCCTGAAAGTATGACATGTACATAAATGGTCCCTGAAATTCAAATGGACAAAAATGTTCTTGAAACTAACGACTCAAGTTAACGCCGTTAGTTCAGGAACCAAAATGTTATAACATTTCGATTTTAGGAACTTGTGTAATAAAATTCTTTCAGGGACTAAAATCGTAAATACATATAAACCACAGGGACCATTTACGTAATTTTGTCAAAAAACAATGACACATTGTATAAAAGCCTAATACTAACTATGCGTGTGAAAATGTTTCAAAGTTAAAAATAGCAAAAAATAAACCGCTGATTTTATATAAAAAAATATTTAAGCACAGAAAAAAATAAAAAAAAATGAGAAAAATAAAAAAATTTAGTTATCAGTAGAGTAAAATCTTCTGATATTATTTTAAAAAGCATTATATAAATAAAATTGGTTTGAGCTTTTTAAAGTAAAATCAAAATAGTCAACGAAATATTAGTCAATACCGAAAATAACTTAAGAAAAATTATAATAAAAAATAGAAGTGAATAAAAATACACATAGATTGAGCTTAAAGTTTTAATTTTGGATGAAAATGTACTAAAAATACTTTTTAAAAAAGTGAAACAAAAAACGAAATAGTATTTTATGCAAAAAAGTATTTAGTCACAAAGATGAGAAAACAAAATAGAAATACTAGAAAAATAAATAATATAGCAAACATTTATAGGAAAAAGAAAATTTTAAAACAGCTTGAAAGTAAATTTAAATAGAATTAACTATTAATAGTTTAAGAAAAAACATATTATTAGTGGTTACTACAAAAAATATTTGAATACTACTATTAAAAAAATAAAAGCGTTAGAAAAATGTAAAGAAAGATACATTTTTTCGTATATTAATTATTATATATAAATTTGAAATGACTGTTAACAATATCCAATTAATAATAATAATATATACAAACAAATTTTTAATTGAAAATTATTAAAAATAATCACAAGTTGTATTAAATATAGAATAATTTAAAATTTATTCATAAGATATATTATGTCCATCTTTAGCATAAACTTTATCTTATAAAAACTTTTATAATTCAGTACATCAATGAAATTAAGTTTATCAAAATTAAACGTTTAAAGTTTAGTTTATTAAATAAAAGATCTTTAAAAATAAATAAGGAAATGTTGGCTTTTTAAAAATATATTAGTATAAAAATCATAGTTTTATTTTTAATAGTTTTAAAAATGATATTAGTATAAAAAAAAATTTTATTTTTCATTTTTATACTAATCTATACTATATAAAATAAGAAAATCACTTGGAGTTTTTGGACCATTGGATGGAAAGAAATCAATTGTCCAGATTAATGACAACTCATAATTATTTATCAAATGTCTCTTATACACTTAATAAAAATCAATAATTATACCTATGTCATTTTATCTTTCTTTCCTAATTAAAATCAATAATTAAAAAATGTATAAATAACATTTTATTTTTCTTTTCTAATTTATTTCCTTACATTAATCACTTCAATTTATTATATTAAAAACAATTAACCAATAGGTTGCTAATAGCTAAAACATACATATTGTCTTTAAAATTCGAAACATGCATATAATAATTGTAATAATTTTGTATAATTTATATCTTAAAACAAATATTTATTTATTAATATAACATAACTTTTTTAGTTAAATCATATTAAGTATAAAATGTTGACAAATTAGATACAAATATTCCTTTATATATTTCATATGTTTTTATTCATAAATATTCTACAAAAGTATTGATTTTAAAATTTAAACTAATTTATAGAATTTAAAATCTACTTTTATTCTTACAATTTTCTATTATTATTACTTATTAGTAGCAATTATAATAAATTATCAATTCTAAAAAATCTGAATGAAAATATGAATTGATATAAATAATAGTGTAATACACTTAATAATCTAGCTAATATATATATCTATAATAAATGCTAATAAAAGGGTAAATATTCTCTTTTCTTGTGAAGTCACGTGTCATCACTATTAATCGATACGTGACATTTATGGGTTTTAAAAATAATAAAGAAATTTAATTGAATTCTATCCAAATCTAATATAATATACTTTTAAATTCAAATCAAATCAAACAAAATCTAATACTCTAGTAACTTATTAATTATAATATAATATAATAAAAGTTTAAAAAATATAAGCAAATAATTACTATTCATATATATTTATATAGTTTTGTTTAAAAAAATAATATTTATATCTTTACCTTTTAATTTATTATATTTATCCGCGCGGGTAATAAACTAGTTAAATTAGTATAAAAATGAACACATTTTTTAATGTATAAAGAATACATATTTTTTTTATCTCTTTCACGCATTGCATTTGATTTATTTCTAACAAAATTTAATAAAAAAAATGGACTATGAACTTATTTGATTGTGTTTTGATTTTCATAAATTTAGTTTCATTAAAGTAGTGATTAGTTAAAGATAAAGAAAATTCAATTTGATATGTTTTTATTATTGGTAAAAAGTTAAAAGTCGTTGCTATTATTGGTAAAAATATAAAACTGTGTTGCTATTATTGGTAAAAGATAAAAGTTGTTGCTATTAATGGATGGTATTCTGCTATAGCAGGTCTCCAGGACAAAAGTTGCTATAATCGGTAAAAAAATACAAAAATAGTTGCTATTAATGGTAAAAAAAATAAATAATATGGGTATAAATGGTAAAACTAAAAACAGTTGTTACTATTTTTGACATATAAACGTATTAAAAATCAGTTTTTTATAATTAAATAGTCAATAGAAAAGTGATATTTTTTACCATCTTACTTTTCACTATCAAGTTAACCCTCTTTCTTGGGGTGTAAATAGAATACCCCACTCAAATTTTGGATTTTAAGAAAAAGAAAAAGAAGAGTGAAGTAGTTGGATTTTAACTAAATCACATTGTGGAATCCGCCACTTGAAGTCGGAGATAGTGAAGATGATGAAGAAAATGGCGATGAGGATGAAAATACTTTCAACCCTGATTTTTTTAATATAAAAACAGACTTTATCCTTTATAAAAAAATACATTAAACCCTTTATAATTGAATGTTTATTAAATTTGCCTTCATATTTGAATTCTTTATAATTTTTATAGTAATGTGATAAATTTTAAATAAATCCATATAAAAATTAGAGTAAATTACATAAATGGTCCTTGTGTTTTACAGCAAATTTTAAGTTTTGTCCCTAACTTTGAAAAATTACATTGGTAGTCCATATTTAGAAACCTTGTCACGTTTTCAGTCCCTAAGCAACCCAATTTTTTAAAAATTCCAATTTTACCAATGAGAATTAATTTCACATATGGTCCCTAATCGATTAATTTAGTTTTTCTTAAATTTTAATTATTTGTATATACATAATTGTTTTATATTTAAATAATATTTTACTTATTAGTATAAAATTTTAATTTCGATTTATTTATGTTATTTATCTATATATTAATGAGTTTCATTATTATTATTGTTATTATTATTATTATCTACAATCATTAAATTTGACAAAAGTATTTATTTTTTTCTTAATTTTGTTTTATAAATTTTTTCATCTATCTATATATTTAATTAATTTATCCATCTTATCCTCATATATTAACTTTTAAATGCTATTAATGTTGATTTTAAAATTCTTAACATGAAAAATATGTACATTCATTTATAAATTTTATAAATCATTCATTATTATTTTATAGATTTTTATTAGTAGACTAGTGTATTTTCTACATATAAAATAGTGCCACTAAATTTGTATTATTTCTAATAAACTTTAACAAGCTAATAGTTTTTTTTAGCACTACAACCCTATGCCCCTATGTTACACTCATAAAAATTTTAAAAATGCTAAAAAGATTACACATTTTAGGAAAATTTCATATATATCCTCGTAAACTTTAAATATTAAACCCAAAAAAAAATAAACTTTAAAAATAAATAAATATCATTTTCTAATTTAATTCAATAAAAAATTAATTAAGAAAATAATATTTTATATTTTTTTAAATGATAAAATAAATTTAAAATAGTCATTTGAATATATATGTGAGATTTTAAAGGTTTAAACGAATATATATGTAATAAGGAAGTTTTCAAGTATATATAAGTAACATTTAAAGTTTACAATGATATATATATATATATATATATATATATATATATATATATATATATATATATATATATATATATATATATATATATATATATATATATATATATATATATATATAAAATTCTCTCCAAATTGTTTAAAGTTTATTTGATATAATACTTTACTAACACTTTTTTTATATGTAGAATATGCAATAGTTTAGTAACAAAAATCTACAAAATAAGAATGAATGTTTTTTACAATGTATAAATGAATGTACATATTTTTCATGTTTAGAATTTCAAAAACAACATTAATAGCATATAAAATTTAATATATGAATATAAGAAGGATAAATTAACTAAATATACCAATTGTTTGCAAAATTTTTATAAAACAAAAAGTAAAAAAAATATTAATAGATGATCATATAATAATAATTAAACGCATTAATATATAGATCAATAACATAAATAATTTGTAATTAAGTTTGTATACTAATAAGTAAAATATTATTTATTAATTAAACAATTATAAATATACAAATAATTAAATATAAAGAAAAACATATTAATTGATTAGGGACCACATGTGAAACTAATTCTTAAGGGCAATATTGGTATTTTTAAAAAATTGTGTTGTTTAGGGATTGAAAACGTAACAAGGTTTCAAAATATGGACTACCAGTGTAATTTTTCAAAGTTAGGGATAAAACCTGAAATTTACTATAAACCATAGGAACCATTTATGTAATTTACTCTAAAAATTATAAAAATACTGGACATCCATTTGCTCTTTTAATGCTTTCGACCTTAAGCAATACAATTATACAACTCAGTTTCTTCATATATACTCTATTTGTAGGATATCAACATTGAAAAAAGAGCAAATTATATATTTGGCCCACGTGCTTTGTCCAAAATTACAAAAGTTGACTTCTTAATTACTTTTAAAATGTAGTAACATATCTCAAGCCACTGTTTGCTTTCATAAATGGTCTCTCATGATGTTAGATTTTTTAAAATGACCAATATAAACTCTCTTTTTGTCCCTTAATATTATAATTATTATTATTAGCACTTCTACTAACTTTTTGAATTTTATGTTTTATTCTTTATTTTAAACATTATTATTATGTAAATGAGAATACAAATTTAACTTAAAACTAAATACAATCTTCTAAAACAAAAAAATAACTTTTTATATTGTTAAAAAAATTAAAAGATAAAACAAAAATACTTATAAGTTGTATAAAATCTACGTTGCTATTTTATAAAAATAACAATACGAATAATTGGGTGCAACAATCTTTTTAAAAAAGCCAAAACATATATAAAATAAGGTTTATTAAAGTTTATTTATTACTTTTAAAATGTTTTGAAATATTTAAAAAGATTTTATATTAAAAAAAACATCATGTTTTCACGATTTTATTGGGTAGGTCTCAACGTTATTTCTCACAATTTTAATCCATTATTTGTTGAAAGTAAAAATTACCGGCTGTTATAGCAATAGAAAGCGAAATTAGATGGAACGGTAAATGAGAGTGACAACGATGGATAGAAGGAGACAAAGGATGAGACAAACGATCGAGTGACCTTCATCGTCATAACAAAGAATTTCGAACGATTAACGTTTTAGATTTGGAACAAAAGACTAACAAACCAATGTTGCTCTCATGACTCTACGTGTGAGAGAGAAAGAGAGTAAATCAACAAAATTAAAAGGGTTAATTACATTAAAAGGTAATCTATTGTCACTGTTTTTTAAATTTGGGTAAAATACTAAAACTTTTTCTATATGCGGTAACATACTTTCCAAATCAAGTCAATAAAGGTAACCGTATCGGATTGAACAGTAAAAATTACTGACATAACAGTTTTTGTCAATAATTACTTTTAAATTTGCTCATAATAGCAAGATGTTGTCAAAAAGTCATTTTAGATTGCACAAAATAGTGCATATCATATAACAATTAAGCTGTCATTTCTGTAAAAAAAATCTAACTGGACAAAAAAATTGCCACGTAATAATATTTACCTTTCAATCCGATTCACCATTATTGTAAAGTATGTTACCTTAATTAGAAAAAAATTTAATATCTAACCCAAATTAAAAAAAAACTATGACATTATGTTACTTTTTAACGCATTTAACCCAAATTAAAAACAAAGCTTGTTCGAAGATTTAACCTCGATTTCAAATCTATTCTTGAGATTGAGAATTGATGGATCGATTCAGAACCTGATTTTAATATCATACAAAATCTTGACAAAAAAAAAGTTATACAAAACAAATTTAGAAAAGACAAAAAGAATAGTCCTTTTTTACTCATGTTCTTCCGTTTAGAGTTAAAAGTAGATAATATTTAAAAATTTTAATTTTAGATTATGATGATAGTAAGCAACAAAACAACAAATATTGTGTACAAAGATATATTTTTCAATTTATTATTTAATTTGAATACATATGATATATTTTTTTTATTTATATCTAATAGTCTATGATCTATTCTATAAATTCTAATAAATAAGTGATGTCTCTTGTCTTTTTCTATGATGCCATTCGTCATCATATATTTTAATTAAAAATTTAATTATATTTATTTCTATAAATAAATATAATATAACAAACTTGGTATTAAAAATTAAATATAATTATATTATTTTCATATTCAATATCGTTTTAACTTACGAATGTATAAATATTTAAAATTAAAATTATATTTTTATTCATATTAGTTGTTAAGATTTAATGATTCTTTAGTATTATTATAATTTATTTTTATATAAATATCAAAATAATAATAATTACCATATGAGATTTTAAACGTGTTTAAAACAGTTTTAAATGACCAGTTGTTTTATTTCAAAAACATTTGAAATTATTTAATAATCGAATTATTAACTTTGTTGTTTATCTATGCATGCATATTGGCCAACCACACAGTTCGATAATAAACAATAAATAAAATGCAATAGCCTTGCCAGAACTAATTTGATTCTCAAGGGAACTCGAGAACCAAAGGTCAACCTAATGGACGCATAACAATTACAATAAGAAACAAATATAATCCTTTAAGCTCCCACTAGCTTCAAGATTTATGTTTGCTTCTCGTGTGATCCATTGTGCTATCTTCGGTCTTCGAATAAATTTAAAAATACAAAAACTTATTCTAACTACAATTTAATTTTTAAATTACATTCAAAAGGGATTATAATTGACACGTAGGCCTCCCGATACCATATAAAATAAAATCACAACGCAAATGGCTAACTGGCTCGGCTATGCATACCAATCACAAATTTAAACAACTTTAAACGATGATTCAAATTAATTAGTTAATAACTACCTTTATTAATTATTGTCACTGTAAAGACAACTACGATTAATTTGTTTTTCAAATTCGATATTGTTTTAAATTTTGAATGTATAAAAATTAAAAGTTATATTTATATTAATATCAGTTGTTTTGGTTTACTGATTATTTATTACTGTTAAAATAATTTATCTTTATAAAAATATCAAAAAAAAATTAATTAATTACCATATGTTAGTACCTCTTTTTACCACTTGTTAATTTATTATTTTGAAATTTTAATACATTTATATTTTTCTTACTAAAAATAAAATAAATTTCCAATCTAAAACGATTCATATAAAATATTAATCTAAAGTTTATAATCAAGGTATATCAATTCTAAATTTTATCTTAATGTTAAATTCTTTTAATTTTAGGTTTACCATTTTAAGAAAATAAAATATTTATTAAAGTTATTCGTGTAATACACGGGTTATAAACTAGTATATAAATAAGCCAAAACAAATCTGATATAGAACCATACCTGGAATCTGAAACCATAACCGAGTTCCCACATGAAATTGAAGCTCCCATGTTCCACAATTCGCATCTAGTTCAAGAGCAACCAAAGTAAATGAAGAGTTTCCAAGCAAACTATATTTTTCTTAAATTACTCGCAACTTAAATTGTTACATAGGTGGCAATAAAAAAACTATCAAAAATCAAGCCAGCTAAAAAATCAGAACCACATGCATAAACATGACAATGAAAATGATTAAGAGAAACAAAATCCAGAGAAATGAGACACACAGAAATAAACAACTTAAGTTAAACATAAAACACATACCTCCTGTCCGATAAATAGGTGTTAGTGAATATATAATGCACGACATCGGCAACTGTATCCGCATCCGTTTCTGCATCACCCGCATCCGCATCTGCATCCGCATCGGATGCTTGTGCATTGGCCGCACCATTAGCAATAGCAAGCACGAGCAACAGAGGTCCCCATCATGTGCCTTGCATGTCATCATGTGAACTAGCTCAGCATCCGGCAACTTGTGCATGGGCAATGTGTCAAGCACCCAGAATGTCGAGCCTTTGCACTAGCTAAGGATATCATCACGTGATATAGCATTAGCTCTAGCAATCCGTGCATTTGCGTCAGCGTCAGCGTCAACGTCTGCGGATTTTAACCTAAAAACCACCCATATATGAAAATTCGTAAGCGAAAATCAAATTCAAGAACGTCTATTCAAGATCAAGTAATGACATCATCAGATTCAAAATCATAAAAAGAAATCTATGTTCGATAATACACATAATGGAGAACATATATATCTAAACCAACCCGCCTCTCAATATTATCAGGGTATTTACACAAACAATTATTGTTTTTTTTTTCAATTTTCAGTTCCTTGATTTTTTTATCTATGGTGACATCCTGATTATTCTCCCTATTTGCTGACAAGTTTCAATCATCAGAAATCATTGTCTCCTCTGCCCTTCAAGTCATCATTGATTATGGGAAAGAATTTACGGTACAAACTTTTTCGTCCCTCATTTTCCTTCATTTTGGGTTTCACATTTGTTCAGAATTTTAATTTTGAAGTTTGTATTTGAGTTATTGTCTTTGATTTTCTCAAATCACTAACTCTGATCAATTATGATTTCTATACTTAATTCCTTCCGATTGAGGTTTCTGTACTTTATGATTCTTCTTTATGTGCGGTGTATTCAGGTTTATTTTAAAATCTTGATTATTTTCATGTTAAAACTATATGTTTATTAATCTTATTCGGTTGAGTTTACAATGATATTTCAAGTAATATTGTTGGGTTTTTTAAGATATTTATTAATTTCTTACTTGACATGTTTGTGTTTGTTGATGAATTTGACTAAGATTCATGATTTTGATTTGAAACTATGTGATCTTTAAGTTTTACGAACATCAAAAATGGGTTTACAAACTTTGCGTTTCCAAAGTTTCAATAGTACTTTTCAATTGCAATTATTTTAAGGTCAAAAACTATTTGAACAACCATATATTCCATACGTGCTTAAATCTTTTTTAAAAAAATATGAACTTTGTCAGATTATAAACGGAAAAAACGCAAAACCTAACTGGCCGTTCAAAGTGTCGAGAATATCAGTAGCAAACTAAATGTAAAAACAATATTAGAAACATACCAGATTTTGGGGTTTAGCGGTGGCTACGGCTTTGGTTCAACCTCTGTGTCGGTAGCGGCGCTGCACCAGGGGCGGCCGCAATGGCCCTGGTCAGCGGCGATTGTAAGCGCCGACAGATGCGAGTATCGAGAGTGAGAGTGTGTGACACCAGTGAGGCCGAGCGGTGGCGGCGTAGTGGTGATGGTGGTGGCGGCGGCGCTAGGGTTGAGTCACCGTCGTCGTGTGCGGGAACGAGTTGAAGAGAGACAGAGTGAGAGATGGAGAGAACGAGAGAGATTCGGAGACGAGTGTGGTGTCCGCCGGCGTTGAGAGCGACGGCGGCGGTCGCGGAGTAGCGAGAGAGACAGAGAGCAGAGGTAGAGAGAGAAAGAAGAGAGAGAGGGTGAAGGCGAGTAAATGCGGGGTGCCGTTGCAATAGGAAAGTCGCTTTGAAATTTGAATCTTTGATGACGACAGTATTCACACACCGCACCCTTCAACTTTCTTGTTCTTGTCACAATGAATGAGTAAGTTGGTTACTTTTCTTTGAATCTTTAATTACTCCTTCCACATTCATTTCACACTCTCCACCTCTTAACTAGGATCTCAGGTTAAATGCAATATATATATATATATATATATATATATATATATATATATATATATATATATATATATATATATATATATATATATATACAGGGAGGGTTCTTCTAAGAACCATAAAAAATGTGGGAACCTAAAAACCTTTTATTACCTTTGGATTAATGATAATCAATGGTTGTTATATTGGATGGCAATTTTGTAATTATTTTGAACTTTGATAGTGGAGAATCTTGAAAATGTGTGAAAATGGTATTTTTGGAAGAAAAAAATCTGTTTTTTCTCTTTCTCTCTCTTACTTTTTTTCATTTTCATTTTATTTTTCTTTCATTATAATTGATTTTTAAAATAAAAAAACATTTTCTATAAAAAAATTATTTTTTCTACATAGAAAATTATTTAATTGCTAAAAAATAACGTATTTTATATAAAAATATTATATGTCTATATAGAATATTTTTTTTTCTATATAGAATATATGTTAACGAACATATTCTATGTACAATCTACGTAGAATGTCATGCATTCTACGTAGAATGACATGCAAATGACATACATTCTACGTAGAATGACATGCAATCTACGTAGAATGTCGTGTATAATGTCAAATATCATATATTCTACGTAGATTACCTGATAAAATATATCAAAAACACATTGAAACAAAAAAAAAAGATTTCATTTAGGCATTTTATCAAACATTTGGTATGCAACTGATATAAAATATACCAAAAATACATTGAATAGTAATGTTAATCTACATAAAAAGATATAGAAATGTATAAAAAAACATAAAAATATATGAAATATATAAGAAACATAACATTCTACATAGATTATGTGTGATTTTTTACAAGTAGTCTTGTATTATATTTTATTTAGATTATCATTTAATCTACGTAGATTATCATGTAAAACATCCAATAACTTTTACAATTATTATAAATCTAATATCTTACAAATAATCTTCATTATAAAACATGAAAAATATATCTGTCATATTCTATGTAGATTATTGACGAACATATTATATGTACAATCTATGTAGAATGACATTCAATCTACGTAGAATGACATTTAATCTACGTAGAATGACATGCAATCTACATAGAATAACATGCAATCTACGTAGAATGGTATGCAATATACGTAGAGTGGTATGCAATCTACGTAGAATGACATGCACTCTACGTAGAATGTCTTGTAGAATGTCAATTATCATATATTCTACGTAGATTATTACATGATAAAATATATCAAAAACACATTGAATAGTAATGTCAATCTACATAAAAGATATAGAAATGTATAAGAAACATAAAAATATATTAAATATATAAGAAACATAACATTTTACATAGATAATGTGTGATTTTTTACAAGTGGTATTGTATAATATTCTATGTAGATTATGATGTAATCTACGTAAATTGTCATGTAATCAACATAGATTATCATGTAAAATATCTAATAATTATTACATTCATTATAAATATAATATCTTACAAATAATTTTAATTATAAAATATGAAATATGAATCTGTCCAATGTACGTAGATTGTACATAGAATATGTTCGTCGATACTCTACATAGAATGTCACGCAATCTACGTAGAATGACATTCAATCTACGTAGAATGACATGCAATCTACGTAGAATGACATGCAATCTACGTAGAATGGCATGCAATCTACGTAGAATGCCATTCAATCTACGTAGAATGTCATGTAGAATGTCAAGTATCATATATTCTACATAGATTACATGATAAAATATACCAAAAACATATTGAATGTTAATGTACATTTACATAAAAAGATATAGAAATGTATAAGAAACAAAAAAAATATATGAAATATATAAGAAACATAACATTCTACATAGATTATGTGTGATTTTTTACAAGTAGTCTTGTATCATATATTCTATGTAGATTATCATGTAATCTACGTAGATTATCATGTAAAACATCTAATAACTATTACATTCATATATATCTAATATTTTACAAATAATCTTCATTATAAAACATTTAAAATGAATCTATCATATTCTATGTAGAGTATCGACGAACATATTTTATGTACAATATACGTAGAATCATGGCCGGTCCTAAGGTTTTTAATGCCCAGGGCGATTAACACAAAAAAATGCCCCGTATAAACACCTAAACAAAAACACATACCAATTTTTAGGGATTTGGTTCCTAGTCAAGCTAGACGGCTCATCCCCACGCCAAATTTTATTGAAAAAATAAAATGCTACGAATACAAATACAACATAAATCATTAACAAAAATATCAGAAAAGATGTCTTCGTGCAGTTTTTGAAGCAAATACATCACTTATTTATCATAATTGATGTTTGCTAGAAATTTATTTTCCAAGGAAACATGGTAAAAAGTCAGTCATATAAGATTTATTAAATAAAACAATACTCGAGTCTAGAATGATAAAACCTGATCAACATAGCGAGAGCGATAAGCCGTGAGCAAGAAAACCAACAATCCGAAATACCAAACAAAAAGCAACAATCAGCAATATCAAACAAATCCATGAAGTCATACAACATCAAACCAAAGAAGCCATAACCTAATCAATATCAAACAAATACAAGAAGTGATAACCACATCAACATCAAACCAAAGAAGCAAAAGTGAAACAAAGTGTAAGATCCAACTGAGACAAAATGTTAGCTAAGCAATTCCTCCTAAGGAGACTTAAATACTATCAAGTATTATTTCTATAATATTATTAGAATAGTAAGAATCATAGGAGTATTATGGAACTGCACAATAATTAATTGAACTCCTCAAATTCATTAATTCAACCATGTAATTGGAGTTAATTATGTTATTATATGCTCCTATGCTAGTGAGGCGCCAAACAACCAGTGCCATTTTTTAGATGATAGCCTATAATTAAACAAAGCAAACACATATTTAAGCCAATTTTCTATCATTTTTTTGTTTTACTTGCTACACTACATCAATACTAGCTTTAGCTACTGCTAAAAATAATCACTTGCATAACGTTGATGACAAATTGACAATGCATCCATATGAAGAAGATCAGAAAACACAGACGAACTGAAACATACTGAAATCACACAGACGAATCAGAAAACCAGCAGAGCAAAATCAATAACCATCATCAATTCATCATCAAAATATGAAACAGATTGTAAGCACTCAAATGCCAAGATACTTGCAAAATTTGAAAGCAAAAAGTAAAAACCTATTGCGATGGATTGAAGGCTTGAAGCCTTGAAGCATATCGATAGATTGAAGCAAGCATTGAAGTCGCCTCGGTGCCTGGAACTGGAAGTCGCATCGTCTGCTCATGGATTTCCAAGCCCGCCGTCCGCCGACTCCGAGAAGGACGCTCCATCTTCTTTTGCTCATCGATTTCCAAAAAGTCGTCTCGTCTGCTCGTCGCCTCGTCTGGACTGCTCATCTGTCGTATGCTCGTCTTCCATAAAGGGTAAAGGGCGATTGGCGTGTGGTGTGCTCGTCTACCGTCTGCTCGAGTGTGTGTCGCTTGCAGCGTCTGCCGTCTGCTCGTCTGTGTGGGCGTGTGGCTGTAGTTAACAACTGAAGCTAGGGTTGGGTACTTTGGCCCAAAATTTTGATGCCCCCAAAATTTTTAATAAAATTGTTGCCCTGGGCTGAAGCCCAGGTCGCCCCTGGGTCTGGGCCGGGCCTGCGTAGAATGTCATGCAATCTATGTAGAATGGCATGCAATCTACGTAGAATGACATTCAATATACGTAGAATGTCATGCAATCTGCGTAGAATGTCATGCAATCTATGTAGAATGTCGTGTAAAATGTCCAATATCATATATTCTACATAGATTATATGATAAAATATATCAAAAACACATTGAAACAAAAAAAAAGAAGATTTTATTTAGACATTTTATCAAACACTTGGTATGCAATTGATATAAAATATACCAAAAATACATAGAATAAAACTGTAAATCTACGTAGAATAACATGCAATCTACGTAGAATGACATTCAATCTACGTAGAAATGACATGCAATCTACATAGAATGACATGCAATCTACGTAGAGTATCGACGAACATATTCTATGTACAATCTACGTAGAATGTCATGCAATCTACGTAGAATGGCATTCAATCTACGTAGAATGACATTCAATTTACGTAAAATGACATGCAATCTACGTAGAATGTCATGCAACCTATGTAGAATGTCAAGTATCATATATTCTACGTAGATTAAATGATAAAATATATCAAAAACACATTGGAACAAAAAAATAAGATTTCATTTAGATATTTTATCGAACGCTTGGTATGCAACTGATATAAAATATACCAAAAACACAATGAATAGTAATGATAATCTACAAAAAAGATATAGATTTATATAATAAACATAAAAATATATGAATATATAAGAAACATAACATACTACATAGATTATGAATAGTAAAGTTAATCTATATAGAAAGATATAGAATTATATAACATTCATATAGACATATAATAATTCTATATAGAATACATTAATTTTTTAGCAATTAAATAATTTTTTATATAGAAAAAAATTTATTTTTTTATAAAAAACGTTTTTTTAATATTAAAATCAATTCTAATGAAAGAAATAGAAAATGAAAATGGAAAAAAAAAGTAAGAGAGAGAAAGTGAAAAAGAGATGCATATAATGAAAAATGTGGAGAGAGAAAGATAATATTTTTTATTCCAAAAATACCCTTTTGATCCAAGGGCTCTAAAAGGTTCCTAGGTTCTCACCATCTTTAAGGTTCTTAAAAGAACCTCTCCCTATATATATATATATATATATATATATACACACACACACACACACACACACACACACACACACACACACACACACACACACACACACACACACACACACACACACACGTTGAAATAATTTTATAAATTGATTGTATTAAATATCTAAATAAAATTATAAAGTGAAGACTGGGTCAAATAACTGTTAGATTCAATTTGATTAACACTTGTTTTTTGGAATAATTACAAAAATACTTAAAATTGTAATCCATTTATCAAGTTTTACCCAAAAAAATCAACGTAACCAAAATATTCACAATTTACGTTACCATTTACGTGATGCCCACAATTTTCGTCATTTGTTCTTTTTCATCATATTTTAATGCATTACGTTACAAAAAGTAAAAAGTAACGTAAAACACATTACATTTACGTTACCAAAACTTTTTTTGCTTCTTTCCAAGAAATTTGCAATGATTTTTTTTTTTTAATTTAACTAAGAGTAATTACGTAAATGGTCATTGTGCTATATATTAATTTTGATTCACATCCCTAAATAAATCAATTACATTAATAGTCCCTAAATTAGAACTTTCTTTCATAAACAATCTTATATTTTGTTTAAATTAACATTTGAAGTTAATTAATTTCAAATGATGAATTTACGCTATTTTAAATAACATTTTTGGTCCATAATATATCTCATTATAACAAAAATGTTCCTAAAACCTTTTTGCAAATATATAAAATAATATTAATGTGAACATAAATATTATTAATGTTATATGGATTTATTTTATTATTTCAACTGCTACTATTATTTAAATATTATAAATTGAATAATTATGTTTTAATTATTAATGATTATAAATTTCTTTTTACATTTATTGTAAATTATTAATGGTATTATTGTTTAATTCCAATTGATTATTACGATTATTAATGTAATTAAATTCTTTTAGGGATGTGAATCAAGATTCTATATATAGCACAATGACCATTTATGTAATTACTCTTAGTTAAAAAATTTTTAAATGTTTTCATTGCAAAAATTTTTGAAAGAAGCAAAAAAGATTTAATAACGTAAAGGTAACGTGCTTTACGTTATTTTTCACCATTTGTAACGTAATGAATTAAAATACTATTAAAAAATACAAATCTTGAAAATGATGGAAATCACGTAAATATTGTTACGTAAATTGTGGATATATTAGTTAGGTTGATTTTTTTTTAATATAAAACTTGAGAAGTGGGTTACAATTTTAAGTATTTTTGTAATTATCCATTTTTTAAATCTGTGTTATATTTATTAAAAAAATAATGATAACATTGATAGATTTAAACTTTAACTTAACATAACTTCTAAATTAAAATATTCTAAAATGTATATGCATAAAAGTTCAAATTAGTGATCGATATGATACTGGTTCAGTTTTGGTACGGGCTCGGTATTTTGGTACCAATACCGAATTGGTACCACTTTTATGTATAAACTGTGGGTTTCAATTGCTAATGTTTTTTTATTTATGGTTTTTTAAAAATAAAACATTGATATTTATAAAGATTTAAGTTAAATATACTGTATACTTTTTTGCACTGAGTTTGTCAAACTAATGGCCAAGAAATATGAAGGGTGCGTCAGTACAATGGAATGAAAATAAAATAAAATACAAATGTTTGCATTGTTCTTTTCTAATTATGTGAATGAATTTATATTACAAAAAAATTGATTTTTATTATATTTTTTTGATTTGTAGGTTTTACTTGATTATTCACGTTTTGATAAATAATTGTGAATACACCATCGATTAATAAAGAAAATGGAATCGATTTTTTATTAATGCCTAAAATTTTTCTTCATTTTTAAAGTTTCCATTTTCTTCTTCTTCTTGGGTGGTACAATATTGGAAGTCTGCAACTTTCATTTTGACGAATATTCTTCAAATAAGAGTAAGACAGTAGGATGTGGAGATTTCGGTATACATTAGTTTATTATCATCTATCTATACTATTAAAAGAGTAACTATACTCATTTCTGGTGAAGCCACGTGTCGTTATCATGAATCGACACGTGGCATTTATAGATTTTAAAAATAATAAAGAAATTTAAATCAAATCTATCCAAATCTAATATAATCCACTTTTAAATTCAAATCAAACAAAATCTAATACTCTACTAACTTACTAATTAAATCTATCCAAATCTAATATAAACCACTTTTAAATTCAAATCAAATCAAATCAAACAAAATCTAATAATCTACTAACTTATTAATTATAAGATAATATAATAAAAGTTTAAAAAATATATAAGAAAATAATTACACTTCATATATATTTAAAAATATACAAAATCAATAGGTCATAATAAATAATAATATCTTCTTATATACTTTTGTTTAAAAAATAATATTTACATCTTTATCTTTTTATTTATTATATTTTATATATATTAAAAATATCCGCGTGATACGCGGGTAATAAACTAGTTAATTCATTAAAGAAGTGCATGGAAATGAATTAATCTTTGGTACCAGTATTTGCTCGAAAACCGATTGGTACAGTCCGATAATACTGAATCTCAAAATTAAAGAAAGTTAAAACCAAATTTTGTATCGTATATATGAGTTGATACCTGTTCGATTAAGAAAAAATGATATTTTTATCATCCTTACATATGAGAGGTATCTTTACGTACATGTTTTGATATTATGTTATTCATCATACTTATACTATCGTATTCTATATGAAACTTGATAGAAAACGAAAACATGGATTTTATATAGCAGAATGTTTTTCTTACATATAACATTGCATAAGATGATGATATATAAATATTAATATTTGCTTTATTGGCAACATACTTTTGTTACAATGTATGAAATAGTACTTAAAACTGATACTACTTAAAAGAATTTAAAATGACTGAAGCATATCTTAAAATTTAAACTTAGAGCTAAATGCTTAAAATGGTAGAAGGACTGAAGCATGTATTAAAGAGTAAAAAATCTAGAATCATGTTTTATAAAGTTGGAAGTAAATTTTGTAAATCGAACATATAAGAAAGCATCTTAAGAAATACAAGGATTTTTTTTTTCGAACTCTAATAAACAAGGAGCAACTAAATTTTTCTTTTTGAAATAACATACTTACTTATTATTTTTTTTATTGTTTGAAATAATAACCAACTTGTTATTTACTTGTTAAATGTTACAATCGGAAGTAATACAAAAATTTACGAGTTACGTTTCTGCAATTCAAAAAAGTGATGTTAAAAGGGCATCCTTAGGGGGCGTTTGGTTCGCAGATTTTTTTCTCTGTGATTTGCATTTTGTCAAAGGATTTGCATTATGCAGCATTTGCATTCGTAAGGATTTTGTCAAAGAAATTGCATTATCTTATAGAAAAAATTAACTAATCTGAAAAATGCAAGGTAACTGAGATTTAAAATCCTAGGGGAGGCTGAGATTTTAAATAACAAAGAATGGAGGGATTTAAGATCCTTACTAAAATCTGCAAACCAAATACAAAATTTTAAATGCAAATTCCAGTGAATCCGAGGAAAAATTGTGAATCAAACGCCCCTATAAAAGGATAGGAATCCTTGAAAAGAAAATCCGTTTACCCGAGTTTTGCTCATTTCCAAGAAGGTACAAACTAGAAAGCATTCGCGCCAAATTTAACATCCGGGGGAAAACCCCCTTATCAGGGTTTTGCTCATTTCCAAAGGAATTGCGTTACCGAGGTTAATGTGTCGTCTTTTCAAGGTTCATAATCGATTGTAGGGTTTATCATTAATTTATGGGTTGCTGTTCAAAAGATTTTTGAAGGCGATGCGTGTTTTTGTTTCCTTTATCAGCTTAATTTTCACTGGTTTGGGGTTATTGACTGATTGTGTTCGTTTATCCGTTTAAAAAGAAGATTCAGATGGAAGAGGACATGGCTAATAACAATGGTTTCGAGATTGAAATGGTTAAGCCTGAAGACGACTCTACGTTGAAGAGCATGATCAACAGTTCAGGCCAAATATGTACTGACCTTTTAAACATTGCCATCGAGGATGCCAAAACTAAGAAGGTAAATCCAATATTTGTCACATGATTATGCAGTTTCGTGTACATGTGCAATCTTTAGCAATTCAATCTCAAATTTTAAAGCTTTTGCATTAATGATAAATGATGTGATTTTCCCAGTCGTTCAATAAATATATTTTTGTGTAGCACAGTCACATACCGTTGTCCCATTGTATGTGCTACACACATAAATCACCATTGTCCTTTGTGTAGTACAGTCACTAGGGAAATTGTTCACCTTTTGAGGTCCAAAGTGAGGTAAGAAGCACAAACCGTGGACAAGGGAGAATTTACATGGTTTCGTGTCTCTGAGTACCTTGTCATCATCATCAGGAGAAAGGCATACTACTTGCTTTAGGTGATCTTGTGAGCTTTTGCAGGAAATCCTGGTTTCGACAATGGATTCAGTTATCAGCCTTATGAGAGAAGTGGAATTTAGGGAGAAAGCTGCTGAACAATCACAAGAGGAAGCTCAACAGTGTAGCTTAGGTATTCTTGAAAAGGTGAACCAACTTAAACAGACACGGCAACATGCAAAGGAATCAAACGACATGGTTGTAGTTATTCTTATCTAAGTTTATTTTAAGCACTCTCTTTACATGGATTGATAAATTTATACGGTATAACTTGTATGGAGTTGATAGCACCTGTGATACTTTTTCACAATTTTTTGAGGCGGTGCTAGGTTTTCTAGCGGGGTTACTTATGTTTTGGGCTCTGCAGCTTGCTAGAAAAGTATATGCACAGAAGGCTGCACTAGCTGCTGAAATGAAAGTGCTTCAACTTCGCGTGTTGGGTGTGTTGAATAAAGAAGATAGATCATTTGGAGTTCTTGATGAGGTACTACCTCTGTTAATGATTGTTGTCTTGTTGATTAAGATTTGCTTTGAGGATGTAAGTTGGTAATCAAAGTTTTTTTTTCTTCTATAGATGCGGAGAGTGTTGGAGTCGAGTTTAAGTTCGGCATTAATAAAGAAGGAGATAGCAGATAAAGAAAAGCTAGAAAAAGAATCATCTGCTCGAGAAGCGCTTGCATATGAAGAGAGCCAGATGGAAAAGGTAGTAGAAGAGTCGAACAGACTGAAACAAGAAACAATTGGGAATTCAAAGGTAGTTGCCTAATGAAGGCAGTTTCAGTAATCTTTGTGTTTAGGGAACATATTTTCAAAGTCAGCTCTTACAAAAAGTCAATTTCTGTTTTAGCTAACTAGGTCTATTATTCAGATATGAATTTTAAGCATAGCTTGTAAAATAGAAATTTGACTAAAAGTACTTCCTATATACGTACAATATGTTTTTTATATTATAAAAAGAAAATTAATCTACATGACTTTTCCCCATGTTACAGTTGCATGAGTTCCTCATAGTTCGTGGTCATGTGGTCGATGCGTTACAGTAAGTTCTAGTATCCATGAAGATCATAGATGTAGACTTTTTATTTTACATGAAGTTGTTTGATTTGTGCAGAAGAGAGATATCTGCTATATGTCATGATGTGAACCTGCCAAAAGAGTTGCTTGATCAAGGGAACATTCTAAGTGGATTATGGCCGTCCTGCCAAACATCGTGTCAGCCACAGCCCGAGAAAATAGAATCAGAGAAAACCCCAATGGAGAAATTTGATTCTACTTCAGATAAATCAAATTTGGATTTGGAGAAGCATGAGGGAAATACTAATGGGATTTTTGAAGCTGACATTAAAGAGCCACCTTGGGTTGCAGACATCATTGAAGAGGGACCTGCAATGTCAAGTGAGGGTGTAAATCAATTGAGCTACTCACGAGCCACTCGAGCTACAGATGGTATAAGTTTGAAAAAATCTCGAGTTAAAATATTAAGAAAAAGAAAAAGCAATGATTTGGAAAAAGAAATTCAGCAGGAAGGAATACGAAATGGAGAAGAGTATGTGATAGGGCTGTAGGGGTACTCTAGCAAGAAGAATTGATTCTGCAGATCATAGAGGATGTTATGGTGATCATTTTGGTTGTTTTGAACTTTCACTTTTTGTATTTTGGGAGTTTATCTTGTTAATGGCGAATGATTTTTCCATTTATTTATTATAAAAGATCAAAATATGGTAAAGAAACTGAAAGTACAAATCCCAAGACACAAAAGGCACAAATTTATTTGGCCCTGTTCAGCAATGGAAAACTGAGAAGTTTTCGTTTTCATTTTCATTTTTCTTGGTAAAACATAGTTTTTTGGAAAAGATGTTTAATTCATGTGTTTTCTAAATTATAACCATGTGTCCTTGCAAACATGGGTTTAATGTTTTCCAACCTTAGAAAACATAAGGTCAAAACAACTGGCATGTGTCCTTGGGTCAATACTTACATTTTCTTGGAAAGAACTACTTATTTTGGTTGTTGAGGGGTCATCCCTGTCTTCAGTAAAGGATAAATAAGATGATAATTGAGATGCATGCATATTCTAATAGAAATATGATATATATGTTCACATTAATAATTAATGGGTCAAACAACCAACATTGTTTCTTGCTTTTTATCAAAAAGCATGTTGACTTATTTGTGAACTTATAAACCACATAAAATGGTCCATTGACTGTTCTTTAGGTGTATGTATGTTTGGCTCAGTAATGAAGAACTAGAGAATGTTTTTGCCCATTTCAGGTACTTAATTTTGTCAGGTGGCCTTAATTGTAAATCATGACCTCATATGCAGTAAAAAGTGGATTGTCGATTTTGTAATTTACTTAAAAGTTAAAATAATTAATATTGGGTGGATCAAAACAACAATTGTTTGAACAGTTCATCTTAGTTTGAATGGTTATCAAACAGAATCTATGAACATAACTTTGAATCTGTATGTTGCAGCACACCTGAAGCCAGGGGTATACCAAAGAGGACAAGGAACATACAAATTTGATAAGGCTGCAGGAGCCTAATTTTATTCAGTGAGTCAAAACCAAATTTCTTTGAAGCTTAATCAGTTTGTATACATAGACCACTTAACAAAACATATCTTTCTTTCTATATGATATATACAATGATCCTTAACATCTAAAACTTACATCTTTCTAAAAGTAACATTTGTAAACTCCTTGTTAATCTTGCGAGCAAATAAGAAACATGGTACACCTCCATATGATATAAAGTCGTGCTTTTTGCTCCCGGATTTGCTTTGAACATCTCATTAGTGACCGGTTTTTCAGCATCTTGAAGGCCGATGAACCACTTGCAGCTGCCATGAGAAGCTGATACCGAAAAGCTTTTTGAGTACCTCTACACATATACTTACTTACGTGTGTCTATATATAGGCCAACCTAAAGCAACTTATCCAGAGCTTATATCGACAAATCCAGAGGAACCCACAACTTTCACTACAAAAGGTACGCGGCTTAGTATCGTTCTGGTTCTGGTTTTAGTCATCTTATACTTGGAAAGACAGTGTATATTAGTATGTGGTATAATTTCATATGGTCACCATACCCTCCAACTCATTTTCCTGGGGGTCCATATGATAAGGGCAAAACTATTGGCTTGTCTCCTGGAACCAATGACTATTTTTTATATAATAAATGATGTGTCAATAATCTCCAATTATAGTAGTCTAGAGGGGCCATCCATGTCTCTAGAAGTGGTTGAAGATAAGATGATGATGATAATAGGCATACAAGCATGTTTCAATGGACACATGGGGGGCTCAAACAACAAAAACTGTTTATTTGCTTTATATAATTCATATAGCTCAGAAATGTACTATTATGACTTTTACCAACGTTAACCGTTACAATTCATCTGTATATAGAGGCGTTTGAGATTGCTCGTTTTGCAAAAGCAGCACCAAAGATACTTCTCCAAAATGGCGTTTGAAGGCCGAAAAAAGTGCATAATCATGTTTTAAAAACATAGTGTCAAATACTTCTTGCTGCATTTGTAAAACTCATAAGCTAATGAGTTTAAATATCATTATTTAAATATCATAACAAGATATTCAATTTCTTATTTCTTGAGGTGAAATGGGAACATTAATAATGGGTCAAATAATATGTATTTTAGGGGTGCACCATTTTAGTGTTGAACATTTGATTGTAAAATCCCGATTCTGTAGTAAACATTCTAGGGGGTGCACCATCCATCATATGTTGAACATTTTTGGTTCACTGTGATGTTTTCAAAACTTGGTATTTATTATTTAACAAATTAGTTTGGGCGTTCCGTTAATCAGTTTGGGTATGTTTGATTTCTACTAAGGGCGTTTGTTTAAATGATTTAGGTTTTCAAAATTGACATTAAACTCACAGTTTCAAGAGATCTTTTAAACCAAAAACTGGGTAACTGGGTTGGTTTAGCAAACTCATTTCACCCTGCCATCAAACCTATACATATATGGAAATTGGTACAACAAACCAAATTCTGTAATCTGTTAATTGAAAATTTAACTTATGACTGCGAGTTCATGTGATCAGAAGAAGTTTCACATCTTAATTAACTTCTCATTATACATACATACACCAAATTACAATTTACAAAACCATCTCTTTCTTTCTTTCTATACATATTTAAAACTTACATCCTTAATATCTACAAAGTACCAAAATGCACCTCATCTCATCTCATTATCATGAAAATGCTCATTACTTCAATCATCTGACCGAATAAGAAACATGGTACACCTCCATATGATATAAAGCCGTGACTTTTGCTCCCGGATTTGCTTTGAACATCTAACCAACAACCGGTATTTCAATGCCTTGAATGCAGATGAACCACTTGCCATTGCCATGAAAAGCCGATACAAAAAACAAAAACTTGTTGAAAGCTTTCAAAGAAGCAACTTACTTACATCCATCATGTTATACTCATATATATAGGCCAACCTAAAGAAGCAACTTCTCAAGAGCAGAGTTAAACCGACAAATCCAGAGCAGTCCACAACTTTTCCTACAAAAGGTGCAAGATATATTAGCGTTATAGTAGTGATATTAGTGTTTATTGCTCTGGGAAGATGATAATTTTAGTATGTGGTATATTTGCATACCCTCCAACTCATCTGTTTTGGGGTCCATATGATAAGGGCAAAACTACTGGCATGTCTCCTTGAAGCTATGGCTGATTTTTTCTTAAAAGTGACATACATGAATTAACCTTCAATTATAGTGGTCAAAAGGTCCCACCCATGTCCTCTGAAATGTCTGGAGATAAGATGATCATAAACATACATGCATCTTAATTTCAACATACGCTTGATGATAAAATTTTTAGTAAACTTTCAAGAATTAAACTTTAATACATGTTCTTTAACTATAAGTTTCATGATTTTATCTTCTTCATGTTAGCCATAGAACTGGTGTGGCCCACGGGAGGGCGTGCCACCCTTTTTTTCGTGAAACATTCCTCAAACAACCAATGGATCCAACATTTGAGCTTGTTCAATAATTGTTAAATGTGACTTGAAAAATGATGATACGACGGGATGTTGATGCAACCCAAACGAAGTGGAAAAAAAACCCAATATGATAAGCGTTTATAGTAGGTGGTGGGATGCACGTGTATATGTAGTTGTGCTTGGCCAATTACTGGTTGTGTTTTGGTTTAGGGTTTTTGATACACTCTTTGATTAAACTCGTGAGTAAAGAATACGTCCTTATTCACTTCTTCCTGCTCATGGAGACATGGTTGGATGCATACATAAGTTTATTATATTTTGAAAGATCTTAAAATAGAATCGTTACAAAGTTTAGCTAAATCGTTTGATTCTAATTTTGAACCAGATTGGACCAAACCATGATGAAATATTAACCGAGAACTCAACACGAAACCAATTTTTCTATAAAAAAAGTTAAACCGAGAACCATATCGATGAGAGTTAAAGAAGTTGAGAGTCTTGGTTGCACGTTTTGTGTATGCATAAGACAATGATTTAGGGTTTTAATCGAAAAAAGCTAATAATTAAGTTGGGTGTTTTTTTTCCAGAAGAATCCTTAATAATAATAGACAATCTTTTTAACAAAATAGTTTTTATAAATTTATTAGATAAGTTATTTATCAAAACTAAAAAAGAAGCATTCATTTAAATAAATGTGTTCCACAGATGTTAGGTTGTGTTCAAAATTATCTTGTTCGTGTGGTGTTTAAATAAATTATAGTGACCTTTTTCAAACTTAGATGTTTATGTCCTTTTTCACATGAACTCAAATAGGGCCTTGTTTTGGGTCATTTAAAGATTCGAATGTCGGGTTTACATGCTCATCAAATGGGTCCAATCCACATGCCAAAACCTTTGTCATGGAGTTGCTGGTGAACCATGGCCATAGAAATGTCATCACAACCTTATCAACTAAAACAATGTCGATTTCGTGTTTGAAAAATGACAATTTTGGTTCTTCAACTTAACTTTTTCTTTTTAGTTTTAGTTTTCCGATGCAATAATACGTGTAAATGATTGATATAATACTGTTACAAGACCACGATTTTTTTTTGGAGATGCATATTATCTTCATCCCTATGGTTAGGAATCAACCCTTTGCTTTTTCGAACTAATTATTGCGATACCAATTTAAATATCATAACAAGATATTCAATTTCTTATTTCTTGAGTTGAAATGGGAAAAAAAATACAGAAAATGTTTGTGCACTCTCTGGTTATAAAAAATATTGGTTTTCTATTTCGATATTTCCTTATGATTTATTAATATTCTCACCCCCAAGTCCCAAAATAACCAAAGAACACAAAAGGTTTTGCCATCTCTAAGGTAAATTATGTTATTTTAGCACAATAATGACTTTATCAAACCTAAGATGTTTCTTAGACAACAACTCTCTTTCTTGATTCATCGCAATGGATGATAAGATTGAGCTTTCATCAAAGGGAAAGCAACCGAAATTGCCCTTATCGAACCATCCTTCCTCTTTATTAGAAATCAAATAAAAAAACTCAAATATGCCTCAAAAATCAAGGTATTGAATGTACGCTTGAAAAATATATCTGCAAAAGTCGACTTTTGGGTATATATGCAATTCTATCGTGCAAGTGTGTCAGTAACAAATCTACATGTACTTGTTACCCCCATTGGATAGTCCAACTAATTAAACTTGATTCATTTACAAGAAATATAATCACAAGCCATAAGCAATTGCTTACTAAACTGAAAACATTCAATTAACAAAAACTTATACGACAAACGATTGATGACTCACTCACGGGCTTATAATGAATTTTTAATTCATACTCACGACAATTATACAAGGAAAGTGCAATAGTGCATAGTTAAAGAAGGTGTGTAGGTGTATCGATTGACCTCAATGGAAAAGAATGAAGTAGTAGTGGCATAGCAAATTATTTATCATTTTCATACACCAACAACTTGGTTCCAATTGATGCTAGATCGACCCAAGTATTTATCATTTTCTTGCTTTAAGAAACTTGTAAACTGGTGTTGCATTTGGTCCATTGACACGAACCTTCACAAATTATTTGGTTATACGACCAGATAGGTCAGTCACATCTAGGAGAGCCGATGGAGCAACACGTGATGAATTATTAATAAAGCTAAGGACTTTACGATCCTTTTCCCGTTCATCATTTGGAGGTTGCTTAATTTTTTTTAATAATTTTTTCATTGATAATCTATAAAGTTTAAAATAAATATTGAGTCACATTTCTTTCATAATATTCATAGTGTGTGTCGTTTATTATCGAATTCTATGATTAATCTAAAATTCATAATTTATTAAAAGAATTATTATTCAAATAAATTCTTATATTATACAATATATAAACTAGTATTTAACATTTGTTTTGCTAACATACACCAAATAACTTTTATCAATTTTTCCAAAATCTCCCTGCCTATAGCATGAATGTGGAGAGTTGGAGACATATTGGTTATGACTTGTAAAAAGAATTTAATAAATTAAATAAAGCTAACATCGAATAATTAAAATCATAAATGAAAGAAAAAACTAAAATTCTTAATTCACAAATCTCAAAATACATACAACAAATTTAAATTTGCATCAATAAAATCTCTCAATCACAAACCGTAAAATACAAAAAGAAAAAAAAATAGTTTAAATTAAACGATTACCAATATAGATACCATAAAATTGAATCAGAGATGATTGATTATCTAGCATACAATAAAAGGGAAAGGGGTTGATGGAGTTGGTTTAGCTTCCTTATTATTAAGGTGGGTTAGATATTATTTTATCATTATTATATTTTATAATTAGGGATAATTACGCAAAAAACCTCTAACTTGTCAGTTTTTTGTGATTAAAACCCCAAGCCATTTTTCGTTGCATTAAAAACCCCGAACTAACTAAAAATAAGTTAATCAATGTCTTATCAATGGGTAACCGGTTGAAACCGGTTATTTATCCTACATGGACCCGTAAATAAACTACATGGAATACATTTTAATTTTTAAAACTGTTTGCCAAGTATTACACATCATTTAAACCCTCCGTTGATGATGTAATTCCGTTTAAAATTACAATTAAAAAAATCAACGTATGTTTAAATGATGTGTAATACTTGGCAACCGGTTTCAACAATTAAAATTTATTCCACGTAGATTATTTACTGGTCCATGTATGATTAATAACGGTTTCGACGGATTACCCATTGATAAAACATTGATTACTGACTTTTAATTAGTTCGGTGTTTTCTATGCAACGAAAAATTGTTTGGTTTTAATTACAAAAAACTGACAAGTTGAGGGTTTTTTTGCGCAATTATCCCTTATAATTTAGGTTATTACTATTTATATTTATAATTTTTTATTTACCAAGTGAGTGAATCAACTTTATTATTAGGTTGGTTACAATAAAATCTTATTTCATGAGATAGACTTGACATTTGTCAAATTTTAAAATATATTATTAGGACAAGAAAATGTCTCAATTCATGACCATGCCCAATTGCCCACGGACGTCGCCTCACCAACTTCGATAATAATTTTAATTTTTTGTGACTTTACTTTGTTTTACTTTATTATCATAAAATTTTAATTTATTGAGACAATAAACATTTGTGATTCTACAAATTCATGAAAAAAAGTTTGAAGAAACTTGATGATCAACAAAAAATAAAGGGATTATACTTGGAAGCAACAGTGAATTCATGAATTTATTTCTTATGTAAATAAGAAGAAGCACTGATTTGAATAAGGGTTTATTGGCTATTAGAACTTTTGATTTTGACCATTTGGCATATATAGGTGTGAATATTGAATCGAAACTTCGGACCATTGAAATCGAATATGGACTGAAACCGATTATGTTATTTTGGTTTCTAATTTTATCCTTTGTAATAGAGTAACAATAAACTTAAACATATTATTAATTCATTCACATTGTAAGGAGAATAAACAAATGAAATGAAAAGAGTTCAAAAAGGAGAAAACATCGATGGAAGAGGCAATCATAAAAAATGAGAAAAAGAAAATGTTGTATTGTATTGTGTTCTATGAAGTTAGGTTTTTTCTTTCTTTTCATTTCTTTTCAAAATCATAATAAAAGTTTTATAGGAAAATCAATCTTTTTGTTCTTCTCAAAATTATAACTCGGGAATATAAATCTACAAATCTATTAACAATAAGACTCGAACTTTCAACTTTTGGATCCTCGTTAATACCTAGTACTCCTTGACTAGAATCCCTTTGATTTCACCACGTGTCAGACATTTCTAGGCATGTCTTTTAAGCATAAACACATAAATAAATTTTTAATGATATAAAAATGTTGGTTCTTGAATTATTTTTAAGTTAGGTCTTGTCTCTATCTTTTTTTTTTTTAAATCTATTTAGTTTTATACTTATAACGTCTGTTAAATTTTATACCCTTTTATTTGGTTTACAATTTGGAACTGAACCAATTCAAAGCGAAAACCGAAATTGTTTCATTTACTCTTATATATTTTTGGTTTTCTGTTTCATAAATTTTCATTTTAGTTAGTTAGATTTTGATCCATTTCACATACCCAGTTGGCCCTGGCCCTTGTCAATTGTCATACAATTTACTAAAGTTGTAAAATTAAATCATACCATTTATAATATTACACGATTGACCCTTTTTTTTAATCAAATCAAGATCTTCAATAACTTTTTATGTAATGGTTAACCATAAAAAATAGAAATATATTTAATATTAGTAGCAACATATTTATGTTTTGTGATAAATAAATGTTTGTAAATAATTCTAGATTCTTCTAAGAATAACACAATAAAAAATATTGATATTATTAATAACTTTCATCATATATAATTTAAGGGTAAGAGCAAATCAAAACTGGGCTAAAACAGTATAATTATTGGAACTGAAAACCTAGCCCAATTGTATAGGTTTGACACCAATATTTTCTTTATTTTTATAATAAAAACTAAAATACCGGACGTGAACCTGAAAAATGAAAGTTTTTGAAACTAAAAACCAAATCAAATGGTATTATGAGACAATATCAATAACATACATATAAGAGTTCTCCTCTCTAATTGACTTAGGCATGAAAGTTAGTTGGTTAACGTGAGGTATTGTAAATATTTGTTTCTATTTGTAGTAATATAATATAAAAATATTCATTTTTATTATCTTAATAAACGAGGTTACCCTTTTTTAATAATAAATATTAAATATTAATGGGCGGTTGATGATTTGAAAGGCAAATGCCACGTGGTAGTAATTGTCAAGATGACAGATTTTGAGTTGAGGGGGTATCATGTGAGCTAACGTCATCCTTGATTTTGTTTTGTGAGAGGATTAACACATATATAGTTAACATGTAAATAAAAAGATCTATAACATTTGGTAGGATACAACTAATATATTTTTTAAGAGTGATTAATTATTTCTTATAAATTAAAATGATATAAACTTATCATGATTACTTAGGTGATGTTTGTTTTTTAAGAGGTTGATATTTGCCGTCTGTAGACTTAGCTGTAGAAATCTGCGGTCAGAACAGATGACTTAAAAGTTTGCAGTCTTCGCAGACACGGACAAACGAAAAAAAACAAACGTACTTTCATCTAAAACCGTCTAACATTATCAAGTTTGCAGTCACCGTTAGTTTCTTGACTTGTGATAAAATATCGTATGTTTTAACCCGTTATCCAAACCATCTAAAATTATCAATTTACCACTTATAAATACAATTAGGTTAATGATTATATTATACCATTATTTGTGACTAGAAAGTCATATACAATAATTATGCTTAACCGTGTTGGAGACGTGTGGGCTGATTAATGGGCCTGGTCTGAATTGTAAGTATTCTCTTTGTGGGCCTTAACAAGTTTTTCGACATTCACGAGAATAAACAAATCAAACATTCCTTCTCAAGAAACCAATGATACATCGACGCGTCACCGGCTTTAGAAATGTTAGGTAAAAAAGTAGGGTTTTATTATTGTTAATATTTTTCCGTTTTTGTTAAAAAATTTTGAATTAAGAATTATACCAATAAAAATACATCAATTTAGGTAACATAAAGGATTAAAAGTTCATTTCATGCAAAAATAGCAATTTTTTGTCCCGTCAACAAAATACTTTTTACTTAGACAATATAAAGTGACATTTTTTGAAGGTTATCGGTCATCTAATTATTAGATAGGTGACCTTGATTTGTTCGTTTCATTAGTGTAATTTTTTAACTGAAAAAAATCAATATGAAAAATATAAATATATAATATAATGTTATTTTTTTGGTAATAAACCAAAATAAATGTAACCAGGATGGACCAAATTGAAGCTAATAAATTTAAAATATAAAAACAGAGGATCATGCATTAATGCGTAGCATGTGTATTAATGAGTTATGAACAGCATGTCTGATGATTCGAGGCATGGCGTGATTATCAATGTAAATTTTACTATTTGCAAGTCGTACTTTAATCACATTTTTACATTTTGTTTCATTCCAAACCAATAAATTTAAATGTTAAAACTTTTAAATGAGAACAGGTGGATCATTTTAACATTTTTTTTTATTTTTAATAAATATAAATCTTTATTGGTATTTTTAGATTTTTTAAGGTTTATTATAAAAAAAACTCAACATATTTTCATAATTTTTGCATTTTCATTTTTTCATGTTATTTTTTCTCAGAAAAGTAGTCAAGTTAATTTTTTATTTTTGGTTTAGTACAATTTGACTATTAGATCAGATTTTTTAGTTTTTAAAAATCATGTTTACAAATTATAACCGGCTCTAATAGTCAAATTTCACAAGCTAAAAAGTAATAATAATTTGAGGACTTTTCTGGAAAAAAAAAATATTGACGGAGGAAAACATAAAAACCATATAAACATGTTACTTTTTCATAATAAACCCTTTTTATACATAAAACATGAGATTTTATTTATGATGATGATAAATATTTAAAAGTAACAAAAATAAAATTTTAAATCAGGTTTTTGATTCTCAAAAAAAGTTAGTTTCTTGTTTGAATATCTCCATAAAAATTCAAGGTACCTAAATTTAGTCAAGTATCATGCTTAAAAAAAGTTTAATTTTTTTTCATATTAATGTTTAAATTAATATCAAACACATGATACGTAAATTTCGTGTGACCTTAAAAAATCTAGAGAATGAATGTTAACATTTATGTAAATGATCGATCATTCACTAGAAATTTTTGTCCATTAACTTGATTTATCTTTTAAATATTAATATATAATAATATATGTTTTGAATTATTATATTAAAATTTGTTGGATATAAAAATGTATTTTGAAGGTTCAAAAAAACTTTACATATAATATTTCTCATAAAGTTGATTTTTGTTGGTATCATCACAAATTTTATGGTTTTCTAATGTTTTGAGTCTAGTTTACCGTTACGATATTTCGAAATCTACCAAATTGATGCGTCTTGACCTTTATAAGTCTTGATACTTTTATTAATTGGATTTAAAAAACAAAATAAAATGAAAATTACATAAAAACGTTTTAAAAAAGAATTGGAAATAATGTGTTACCTTAAAAGGTTGAGTTTGCCGGTGGTATTGTCAATGCCAAGTTGCTGCTAACTTTAAAGTTGACTTCACCTCCTCAAAGCAAAGAAAGCTACCATCATTTACCGCAAAACGCGACACATGGGGGGGTATAACATAATACAAGCCAACTTAATTATAAACTAATTTGTAAATAATTTAAAATCAACCATTACAAAAATCGTATAAAATTTTAAGAAGCTCCGTAGCGGTGACATATATAACAGTACGGTGTGTATCTCAATGGGTTTCAAATTTTCTACTTCTTAGACTTTGTGAATGATCATGATGTTTGACTCAAGGATTGCAGGATCTGTGATGAACTCAAGCTTTACTTGTCAAATTAGTAAACATTATTGTAATATTCTCGGTGTGTTTAAACTAATTAAGAAAGTTGGACCATTTTTAACTTAGTATCTAACAAATGTAATCATTAATTAGATAGTTTCTATAAGACTATGATGTACATATCTTTGAAAAACGGAAACAAATATTTATTTTGTAGTTTAAGTTTGAAAAGCTTGTTTTATTTATTAAAGAATGATCGAAGATTGTGCCTTTGCTTAATTCAAAACTAGTAAGTTTTATAAAGTCACAAGGGATTTAATAAAAGGGTACCAATGAATATAAGATCATCAATACAAATAATACAATAATAAATGAATATAATTGATTAAGAGTGTATTTCCAGCCAGCATTAAAATTATAAGATGAATATAAGAACGTAATCGATTGGTCTTCTTCTTGAAACACTTGAGATAAGATAAACAAAATGGTTTGTATGACTTAACAAGGATGATTCCTTGTTAAGTCACTATGACGCTCAAGTCAGTGATCATATTGAGAATTGAAGTCCGTAAAATATTACATATTGATCTCTCCCTCATAGGTGTCTCAATAATCTTATTTATTCAGTCGAATGGTCTCTAACAGAATTTTTGTTAATTAGATATGTTGACAATTGTATTAAGTGATGACATGGACTTTTCCAAATTAAATTAAATAAATACTTATCTAACCAATGCTCAACAAACAGGCTCTATACCGAAACAAGCTCCATACCGAAGCTCAATAAACAACAACTTCGTGTTTTCGATATATCAAGTGCATAACTAAGTTTAAAGGATGCTGCAAAATTGCAATCTTGATTAAACTCAAGTGAGTTTGGTATATCAAACTACAAAGAAAAAAAGGTTAGCTTTTTTTGTCATGTGCCGGATAATATCAATCTTGAACTTTAATAAAATGAAATGAATTCTTATTATTATTTTGTCATTATTAATATATTAACATAATATGTTTAAAGAAACAGATAATCCCAATAGATATTCCTCATTAATCATTCATTAAACATTCTTAATTTCTTATTAATCCCAATTGGTCACATCACATGGGATTACTAATACTGGATTCAAGTTCCTTGTGGGCTTCTTCATTCTAGTTACTAGTTAGGCATAGTTTCATAGTTTGGCAGTCTTTTCCCGTTTGGTTGGATTGCAAATTTTTGAATTTTTTTTTTTCTTAATTTTCCGCATTAAATTATTTTTTAGAATATGATGCTATATTCCTGAAAATCATTGTAGTATTGTTGGTTGCCTCTTCATTTCTTTTGGTTTGTTAGGGTTTATATAAAGTGTTTTTCTTTGGAAAGGCTTTTGTTACATTCCACCATTTCAAACCTTTTTTCTTGTTTAACTTTATTTTTATGACTTAACATTCCATACAAATTTTTTTTATAGTTTATACAAATTGCATTGAAAGACAATACAAATTTTATAGTTCAGAAGATGATAATAAGCACATATGGTAATATAGAGGGGGTTCAATGGAAAACCAACATGCAACGGACAACCTTGGAAAACCTACATGCACAACCACAAATGCATCAAATTTCCCGCATGATGCATCAAATTCCCGCGTGATGCATCGACTTTCTGCGTGATGCATCACTTGATCCAATGACTATAAAGTGGTTCCCGGGTTTTCCGATGCATATAGGTTAATAAATTATTTTTGAACGGCAAACTATCCTACTCCTACTCCTAAACTACTCATTTACCACCAGACTTACTTACTCCACCTAAATTTCAACTTGCCTCCGAGGATCGAACCCGTGACCTCTCGCTTATAACTCCACGCTCTTACCGCCAGGCCAAAATCCCTTTGATTTATAGGTTCATAATTGAACCCACCTCTAATGATATATTATAATAAAAGATGATATTTTTAATGCAAGAAATAAATGACAAATGCTAGAATAAGAAAGATAAGGATGAACCAAAGAATATACATAAATCATATGTAAATAAATTTATTTAAATTATATTTATGCAGTATTATTGTAACCGCATAATTTCAAAAGGCTAACCAATGATTTTTAAAGAAATTTTAGAAATAAAAAATAAAAGGTTCATGTCAATTGTTGACCATTATATTTTCTGGTTACCACTTTTTGGTATATAGTTTTTAGTTGATATAATAAATAAATAGAGTAATAGAAAAACGGGCATAGGGAATTTCAAAAATCCACGTATTTATATAGCCAACGCAACGGTTAAGCTAACATCTTGTTGGCACACTCGTTTGTTGTCTTCCGCGCTTGTTGCCGGTTGCTGCCGCCCTTCCTCCACCGTTCTCCGCCTTCCAACCACCTTAAACAAATCACCTCCAAGAACGAACTCTCTTTATTGCATTCATCACATCTTTTTTGCCGATACAAAAGGTAAAGTCTTTATCGTTTGTCTTTCAAGATTTCATTTTTTGGAAACCCATAAATCTTGCTCACGATACTAATAAACCCTGGATCATTCTGAGTTTTTTTTAAACTAATTCACCACATGAATTCATGGGTTTTTCGGAGTATTTTTTTCGTATTTGAACTTTGATTTTGAGGGGTTTCTTGTGATTTAATCGATGTGTATGGTGTAATCTTTTGAGATTATGTAGTTGCTTTCCGTTTTCTACGTTAATTGGTATATTATTTGATTGTTTAAACACAATTGATGATTGAATATGCAATTTGAAGACACTAATCCGAGACTAATTGTTTAGTTCCTTAAGAAACAAGAACTTGATATTAGGTTAGTGTTTGTAATCAAAATATTTTAAGACTTTGATCAAACCCAATTAAATATTGGTTAAGATACCAATAAACCTTGGATCTTTTGAGTTTCTAATGAATGTCGATCAATCTTTTAGGGGGTTTTAGGAGCATTATTCTTTTTGGTTTTGGTAATCAGATGAATTCGAACTTGATTTTGAGAGGTTTCTTGTGATTTGATTGATGGATATGGTGTAGTCTCTTGATTTTATGCAGTTGATATTGATTTTATATGTTTATTGGTATGTTTCTTTGAATTCTTGAATGTAATTGATGATTAAATATGTTGTGTAAACAGAGTATTTTGGGACTATTTGCTTAGGTTTAAGAATCAAGTATCTAATTTTTGGTTAATGTGTAAAGCCAAGTTTTAAGAAACATCGGTTTAATATATTTAGTTTTTGGTTAAACCCAATAATATATTGTTCAAGAAACCACTTGTTTTTGGTTAAACTGCATATAAATTGTTTTGGACACATTTATGGGAAAAAGGATACAGAAACACCATTGTCTCTTGGGAACTTTTGTTCAAATTACTATTTTCATTATGTCACTTGTTTTTGCATATAGGGTTCTTGTTGGCATTTTAGCAAGTACAATGGTTAGCTCACTATAATCTAAAGGACCACACTGCTTGAATTGTAGGTACATTTGAGCATTGAGGAAGAAAATGGCTACTGTTTCGGATATCAGCGTGTCCGCCGCTATTAACAGTCTATCTGCAGTACTATTTCTTGTGGCATTTGCGATCTTACGTCTTCAACCCATGAACGATCGAGTTTATTTCCCAAAATGGTATCTGAAAGGCATACGAGAAACTCCAAGCACTTCGGGACCTCTTGTAAAGAAATTCGTCAATCTGGATTTTAGAATGTATCTAAGGTTCTTGAATTGGGTGCCTGCTGCGCTACGAATGCCACAACTGGAGCTTATAAATCATGCTGGCCTTGATTCTGCTGTGTACATTCGAATCTATCTTCTTGGGTGAGAGTTATTTTCTTAACTCTTGCTGATTGGCAAAACTGTCTGGACTGAACTTATTAGAGTTGATGATTCTATGCAGGTTGAAAATATTTGTGCCTATCGCTCTACTTGCTTTTGCTGTGCTGTTACCAGTTAATTACACAGGTGAAAATTTCAAGATAGTGAACATTAAGATGAAAGACATAACGTTTGGTGAGATAGACAAGTTTTCAATATCCAATGTCCCGCCTGCATCAAAAAGGTTTGAAATTTTCAATTTAATGAGCATTCGCTGTGACAAATTAATCAATTCTATGATTTTTGAAGCGCACGCACGCACACACACACACACACACTTTCAAAAGTGTGTAGAATTATGATGTACACATTTTATAAATATGCACACTTTCATCTGTACAGAAATTGACAAAATCTTCACATTTGTAAGTGGAGAAATTGGCCAAATCTCATTTTGGACAATCTAATGAATTGTTGTAGTGATTGTTATATCTTTCCAGGTTATTTGCACATATAGCAATGGCATACGTCTTCACATTTTGGACATGCTATATTTTGTACAAGGAATACAAAGTTGTAACTGACATGAGACTACATTTCCTTGCTACTGAAAATCGTCGTCCAGATCAATTTACTGTAAGTTTCAAGTGTTGATATATGTTTTACGGGAAAAAAGTTTTGGGGTTTTGATTATTTTTATATTCCTTGTTTAGGTTCTTGTGAGAAATGTACCCCCGGATCCTGATGAATCCGTTAGTGAACATGTGGAGCATTTCTTCTATGTTAATCATCCTGATCAATACCTTGTACATAAGGTTTGTTTCCTTCAGAGGAACACTATTACATATTGACTGATACTATGCAATAAATAGCAACATATTACTACATATGCTAAATTGGTAACTTTGGATGATCTTCCACCAAAAAACTTGCAACATTCAGACAAAGTTGAATGCTTCTTGTAGCTGTTTCTGAAAGATCATTAATCTTTATAACAATTCTTCGAAAATTGATGGGCTTTGTAATGGTTTTTGAAGGTTGGATGATTAGAAATGAAGTGAAAGTGCATTGCTATTTATTGCAATTTTCCTTGTTCTGAAGCTTTTATCTTCAATTAGTATGTAGATACAATGTAGATATTTGTTTCTTGAATAGGTGGTGTATAATGCAAATAAGCTCGCAAAAATGGTGGATCAGAAGAAGGATCTGCATAATCGGCTTATCTACTACACAAATAAGCACGAAAGAAAACCCCAAAAAAGGCCAACAACGAAGGTTTGTGGCTACACATAGTCCATGTTTAGTTCTTTCAATAACTTTGAAGCTTGTAATTTCATTTTTAGTTGTCTGTATAGACAGGTTTTTGGGGTCTTTGGGGGAAGAAAATTGATGCGATCAATTACTATGCCGAAGAAATCGAGAAGTTGACCAAAGAAGTAAGTGTGTATCAAATGGATTTATTGATGTGTTTTTCTTTACCAAACTTCGTCGTCAGTTATATACTATATGCGGCAATTTCTGCCCATTTATCTATAAGATAGGTCTATTTGGATTATATTACTTTAAATGGGTAAAATATTTATAACATAGAAATCAGACCATAAAAATGTTGGCTGATCAACATGACAGAACCTGTTTGAACCTGCAGTTCAAGTTATTCGTTTTGACATCGAATGATTTGCTAAACTAGGAATTAGCAGAACGAGAAAGGGTGCTTGATGACCCGAAAGCTGTAGTCCCAGCTGCGTTTGTTTCATTCAGATCACGATGGGGAGCAGCCATTTGTGCTCAAACACAACAAACGAGGAACCCCACTCGTTGGCTCACGGATTGGGCTCCTGAGCCACGTGATGTTTACTGGAACAACCTGGCCATACCATTTGTGGAACTCAGCGTACGAAGATTGATCATGGCTGTTGCTCTCTTTGGTCTTACGTTCTGTTTCATGGTCCCGATTGCCATTGTTCAAACTTTGGCAAACATCGAATCAATTGAGAAAGTTCTTCCCTTTTTGAAACCCATTATCGAGAGGTAAGTGGACCTTTGTAGTTCCAAACTTCCTTCAGCGATATCGATCTTTTTTTGGTGAATCTTGAAACTGTTGATCGAGTTTTTGTCCTTCTCTGACAGAGGATCCGTCAAATCTGTCATTCAAGGGTTTCTTCCTGGGATTGTGTTGAAGATTTTCCTCCTCATTCTTCCGATGATTCTAATGGAAATGTCTAAAATAGAGGGCTTCATTGCAATCTCGGCTTTGGAAGCAAGATCAGCAGCAACATTTCATCTTTTTTTGCTCATTAATGTGTTTCTTGGAAGCATCATAACGGGAACCGCTCTTGAGCAACTTAAAGAGTTCTTGAATCAGTCACCGTCTGAGTACGTGTTACCCGTATCACCCGTCTACACACAATCAACCGGATTTTGACATCGTTTTTGTTACTCGATGCAGGATTCCAAGAACCATCGGTGTGTCAATTCCGATGAAAGCAACATTCTTTATCACGTACATTATGGTTGATGGATGGGCTGGTGTTGCTGCAGAGATCCTGAGACTCGTTCCGTTAGTCATCTATCACTTGAAGAATGTTTTCTTGGTGAAAACCGAAAAGGACAGAGAGGATGCTATGGATCCTGGTTCGTTGGCTTGGCCCATAACGGAGCCTCGGTTACAGTTGTACTTCTTGCTTGGACTTGTGTACTCTACCGTCACTCCTATACTCCTCCCGTTCATCATTGTTTTCTTTGCTTTCGCCTATCTGGTTTTCCGTCATCAGGTAACATGATTTTGGCCATCTGGTAACATGATGGAGTCGAATTTGCAACTAACGTTTGATCTCTTGCTAGATCATCAATGTGTACCACCAGAAGTATGAGAGCGCGGCATCGTTTTGGCCTGATGTTCATCGGCGTATTCTTATTGGGTTGATGATTTCACAGTTTCTGCTGTTAGGATTGCTGAGCACGAAAAAGGCGACCAACTCAACACCTCTCCTTCTTGTACTGCCGGTCTTAACCTTCTGGTTCCATCGGTTTTGCAAGAAACGGTTTGAATCCGCATTCCGAAGATTCCCATTACAGGTTAGAGATCTTGATTGAGTATTTTGTTATGATTTCACAGTTTGAAAAGTGAAAAGGATGATTTGAATTGCAGGATGCGATGATAAAGGATACACTGGAAAAGGCAACAGAACCGCACCTGAACCTAAAAGAGTATCTCAAGGATGCTTATATACATCCAGTTTTCAAAGGAGCAGAGATTGATGATGTAGAGATGGGCATTGATGAAGAAGATGATTACCGAATTGTTGCTACGAAGCGGACTTCACGTAGAGGGAGTCAAGCTGTGACTCGAGAAGGCAGTCCCGACTCGTGATGATAAATGAAAGAAAAATTTGTACAATAACTACCATTATTTATCTCATTCTTTGTATAAATAAGTAGACTTTACATGTATTCTGTTTAAAAATTTGTACAATAACCGATCGATGGACAGGGGTGGATCCAAGAATTTTTGTTATCGGTGTCACTTTTTTTATTTATTTAAAGTAATACTTAGATTTTTGATATATTTTTTAAGATGGATCGGGTCACCGAAATGGGTTGCCAATACAAAATTAACAAATAACAAGATTTTCTACTTAAGAAAGTATATAGTACGATACCATTAAAACTCAAAACCAATAAGTATCATAAGTCTTAAGTTTTACAATTATTGCATTCGAGTTTTCATCTATTGAAGTCTTAACAGTTTTAAGATAGGTGTAACTGAAAAAGATGTTCGATGGATCATATACTTCTTAAGCAAACCAACTGAACCCATTCAGTTTGGTTGAACTAGGTTTTTCAATTTCTCATAACTTAAAAAAAATAAAAAATTAATGCGCGATGATGCACTAACTCTGTGTTCCAAAACTCCATTAATGGGAGGAAAGGAATGGAAACACCAAGAAATTTAACAAAAAGCGTGTTCCATAAAATTTTGTAGGAAGGAAAAGGATTGAAATCTATTTGATTTTTGCCTAAACTTCTTCCTCCCAAAAGTGAAAAGAAACAGACAGATTGTTGTGTAAGCCATTCACTTCCTTTTCTTCTCCTTACGGCCTGTTGTTGTCATCCTTCTGGAACACGGCGTAAAGAATAGACGTAAATTAAACATTGGTTAAGTTGTAACTGAAGAAATAGATTTATGATCACGATAGTGATAGATATCATTTTATTTATTATCTAAATTAAAATGGATCAATTCGGATTGCCAATCCATAAACCCCCAGCAAAACCCTCCGTCGTCTTCTTCTTCGCTCCACCCAGAAGCCTTGGCTTCTATTCCTTTCAGTAACCCTAATTTGATCACATTCTCCCTCAATTAAACTCACAATCACTGACTCGGTTTCTGAATGTTCCAATCCATGGCTACTTTTACGCACCGGACGTAAGTAAGTTGTGCACGTACACCTACACGTACCGTCCGTTGGCTAATGTAATTGAACTGCATAGTGCATACTGATTTACCTTGTCATCTTCCGTCAATTGAATTTCTGTTTTGTTATTTATATAATCATTTCCTTTTGCTTAAATGGATCTTAATTGTATCTCACCGTCTATCGTGCTTTTACTATTATGACTTTATTCTGTACCTTTTAATGACTAAAATATTAACAACACTTAGGAACCTGGCCCTTCAATTTTTAGCAGTTTGAGATTTGCTAGGTCTGATCAACCTTAATTAACAATTGCTATATCTTTTTGGCAATCGATAATAATTACCTGAGCCAAGGCAGTGACAAATGTATTCAGTACCAGAAACTTGAGATGTTTATTCTGGCTTATATTTGGTGTGCTATTGATTAGATTCTATTTTGCTGAAAGTGATGTGTGGAGAGATCATCTCTGATAATAGTAATTTATAATGGCAGTGATAGCCTCATGTTAATATTGGAACAATTCAACATTGTTGATGCATGCATTTCATTTACATTATCCATATTCTTGTGCTTCTTGCTGTAGTGTTTGCTCTTTTATTTGCATGGAAAATAAAATTTGTATAGGTAATGACAACAAAGCTAGGTGTTTTCTTTGGGTGCTGTCAGATGAAGGGAAAGCTAAGCCTATTGCCTTTGATGAACTTGACAAGGCGCCTGAAGAGAAAAAGAGAGGAATCGCTATTGCAACAGTTAAAAACACTGTTTTTCTCTCTGTATGAAGTTAGCCTTATTCCATGAGTGGTTCAACAACATGATCCATGTGCCAAATAATCTTTTGGTCTGGTTATGCAGACTCATGTGTAGTACGAGATGACCCAAAGGCATAATGCTCATGTTGATTGTCCTGGCCATGCTGATTACGTCAATGTAGGATAATCATATTGTTCTTTTTTATGCAAAGGTGCACAATGATTTAAATGCTGTGAGATGTTGCTATGTTAACTTGTCAAGTCATGATGCTTTGTTGAGCTCTGAATATTTTTGGTAAATTTAGTTTCATGCTGATGCACATTTGTTCTGATTTCTGAATGGATAAATTACTGCATGGGGCAATGCAATTCTCCTCTCTTGGGGTATATGTGTAATGATTTTGATATCACCTTCAAAAGGAGCCCCTATAAGAAGGAAAGGCTTGGTAGTAAAAGAGTGCTATCTAAGCTCTTAGCATATTCTTTGGTGCTTTACACTGTCATCTGATAAAACTTTCAAGATTTGTAATTCATGTTATAGTGTCAGTATGGTCTTTATAAAACTAAGACATTAAGGTGATGATGCTTTTGGTCTACCATGTGATTCCTTACTCTATATTTTGTTTTGTCCATAATATTCACACCTGGCAAACAATATCATCAGAATGATAGTTGATAGACATGGTTACGCGTAGTCTAGTTCAAACTTATCTAAGACATTGAAGTTACTGAAAACTCTTTATGGGGTTTGTTGGCGCCACGACAACTTTATTTAGGACACAGTAAAGTTCACTTGTCTACAACTTCTCTTTATTTCTACTAGATTTTTTGTACCTTTTGCGATAATAAGTGGGTTGCACGATATATTACTTCATTAGGATGTCCAAAGATTTAAATTTATGAAAACATAATATTGCGAAAGAAATTGAATGTAATGCTTGTTTCATTGTTGGGCCCACATAGATTTGGCTTTATTATCTTGATCATGTGCAATTGCTCGCTTCTATGGCCTCATTATGTGTGGTGCAGTTCCTGATGACTTTGCTTAATTTGTAGAACAGGTGTTGTTCAAATGAAGAGATTCTTGTTACTTTCTACCCCTGATGGGCCTATGCCGCAAACTAAGGAACTTATCCTGCTCGCTTGCCAGGTTTCGTTTTCCCTGTTTTTTGGCTGGTTATACTGGCAATCTAAGGCAGAGGCAAATGGGGATTTTCTACCCATTTTGTTGATGGGTGACACTTACGAATTTTCATGCTGCGAAAGGAGGTCGTACCCATATGGATCATTAGGAAAACCAGGAGTTACGGTCTCATGTGGTTTCACTTAGTCACCACTTCATGAGCTTTTCTATGTCTATATGCTTTATGTGCTTTTATATCTTTATTGTTTAAGGATGTAGTTTGTGGATATTGCTGCATATGAAGGTTGGGGAGCTGGTATTGGTTGAGGAAATGTTCTGCTGGAATCATCCACACACTTCAGTTTGCAAACCCTATTGAAAGGGCTGACCTGTGAGCCATGTTTGCATAATTGCTTATGGACAGGGTTCTATATGTGCCCAACTTTATATATGTGTGTAATACAAACTGTTAGTCAGAACTGCTCAAAATATGAATGTTACCGAAAAGAAGTGCCGATCCCAAGTTACGGGATCTTGTGGAACTAGAGCTTTGAGGTAGATTTGATCTTATTGCTAGTTTGGTAGTTTATAATCATATACATATCTGTTCACAACTAGAGTTTGATCATTAACTTTATGACACTTTTTATGTGTTTCACATAAGCTTGTAATCGTGGCAGGGCTCCTTAGCAATTCCGATTGTCCGAGGTTCTCCCTTGTCAGCTTTACAAGGAATGTTGAAATTGGAAAGATGGCCATTCTAAATACTTACTTACATTCCTATACCTGAGTGCCAAAAGGTGAAGCATTGTTAATGCTACTAGAAGATGTTTTCTCAATAGTGTTATCTGAATGAGATATATTTCTTTTGATGTCGACAACTGAATACTTATCTTATTTCTTTCTTACCACATAACAACTATGCATTCAGATGTTCTCAGTTATTTTCATTACTAATTTAGACTTTTTCGTAGCATGGATTTTGAAAAGCTACTATTATTAGCTCCTATTAGAAGAAGCATATAAATGACTAGGACATGTTTTAGAGTTACGATGTAAATATATTGAGCATTGTTGCTACTGAGATTCCTTGTGAATAGTCTTTCATGGACTATGTGTACTTATGTTAAAGTTTATTATCGAAGGGACGTGGCTCTGTTGCTACTGGCCATGTTCAGCGAGAAGGTAATCATAGCAGGCGAGGAAGTTGAGAGATATTGGCGCTGGGGCAGGTGAGGTCTTGCCCTTATTATCTACTATATGTGTGAAGAATAAGCTTGCTTGGGAAAGATCATGTCTAATATTTTAATGTATGTGCTGCAGCCCAAACACTATTATGACTGGTGTTAAGATGTTTAAAGAAAGGCTTAGATCAGTGAGAAGTAATCAGTCATTTACCAACTTCTGGCTAGCATGCAGTGCCGGTCCTATCGGTTTTGAGGCCCGGGGCAAATATTTAAAAAGGGCCCTCTATATATATAAGCAAAATTCGTATAAAAAAGTTACAATTAAATAATATTGATTTTGTTGCACCATTATCAATGACATGTTTTTAAAAACTTCTCAATCTGTCATGACATAAATGCGTACTGGTTTCACGGTGCTTCCCTGAATTTTTCCTAAATCCAAAAAAACCGAAAAAAATTTAATACTAACATCGTATATAAATTGGGCAAAAATTGCATACAATATTAAATTATATTTTTATTAGTAAACTGAGGAAAAAATTTAAATTTTAAATGATTCATAATATGTATAGTACACATATGTGTAAAAAAATAAATAACATCCCAAAATATGAATACATATCTCATTAGTATTTTTAATAGTCGTATAATAAATAACATAAACCACATGTTAAACAAAAATAAAAAAATCAAACTCGTTGAAAAACAAAAGAATATCGATTTGATGGATAGTATATTGATATAAAACAAATAGAAGATATTTGTAGATGAAAATCCAAGTGGTAGTGATAGGATATAAATAAAATAAAAATGCACACACTGGGGATCGATCCCACACCATTGGGATTCCATGATAAAATGACTACCAGTTGAACTAACATATTCTTTATGTCTTTTATCACGCAAAAAACATATAATCTAATACTGAACAATTGGGTTATATTAACATATTGATTTTTTGGGCCCCTTACAATGAATTGGGCCCTGGGCGGTGGCCCATGTGCACCGGGCCCAGGGCCGGCCCTGCTAGCATGGCCCCTATATGATATTGACTGCACCATTTCATTCGTGTTTTCTGATTTCTGCTAGGCGGTGATGATGTGGGTCTCCTTGTACGAGGCATAAGTCTGACTGCTATGCAGAGGGGATAGGTATTGAAATTGATTATCCAATGGTGGAATCTTAAACCTATATTTGTCTTGATTGGATGGAAAAGAAATTATTTTAGATTATATCTTTCTCGAAAATTATTATTTGCTAGAGTAGAGCTTTTCTTTTCTTATCAGGGGGATCTTTCAAATTCATGTGATATGCTAAGAGTATCAGCTCAGTTAAGGTAGGGTCTGTGGTTCTTCTAGCCCATTATATACTCTACACGGCATCAATTATTACTTGTTTATTGAAGCAGGTGTCCGGTGTGGATTAATCTGCATATATGAATCCTGATGAACAAGTTTTGTTTACTTCCATCTTGCACAGGTGATTGCAAACCTGGTAGTGTAAGAACATATACAAAGTTTGAGGCGGAGATATATGTTCCAACAAACGATGTAGGTAAACTTTATACTGCCTTCTTCTCAAATTACCGTCCTCAGTTTTACTTGAGCACAGCAGATGTCACTGGGAAGGTGAAATTGCCTGAAAAAGTTAAAATGCTTATACCCTGGGACAATGTGACTGCATTTTTTGAACTTAGTACACCAGTTGTTCTTGAATAAGGTGTGTGCCTGCACACTATGCTCACTTGGCATTTTTCTAAACATGTTTAAACAAGAAAATGTTGTTTAAATATCTTCTCTCGAAACAAGTGCCCTGTTTTACTTTTTTTCTTTCTACCCTAGTTACTTTTTTAAGCATAACAAGGAGTGTGCAAAACTCAGTCTGGACAGACAAAACCAAAGAACCAAACTGTGAGCAGATCCAAGCAGCTATCTTCCCTTCGATTTTTGGTTTGTCATTTTTTAAAAACCGGTTTTCAGTTCGGTTCTTGTTCAAGGTTTTTCAAAAACCGGTTATTGGCTCAATCTAGTCCTAAGCCAAACCAGCTTATTGGTTACTTTTTAAAATTTAAAAAACAACATTATTTTAGCTTTGTAACTTTCGAATTAAAAAACCAAGTCTGTGCCTGATTTTGGTTTGGGACCAAACTGGTTAAATCGAAATCATTATTTTCATTTTTGATTTCGTTAGGTATTGGCTTGTCGGCTTGATGCACACTGCTAAAGTGAAAACTCTTATGAATATTATTTTTCTTTCTCTAAATCTTGGTGGTGCTCAACGAATGGACAACTGATACTGATTCCTGTTGTTACACAATACACATTATGCAGGACAAAGATTTGCACCGAGGGAGGGACGCCGAACGGTACATAATTTTGTTTCATAAGTGAAGTTGATACTATCATCACTACTGGGATATTGCTGTTTCATGTTTGTCGAGATACATGACATAATTTTGCAACATTTGTTCTAGTCTATGTTAAAGAACACTGTTGTTGGTCATGCGGACTCGGTGTGATTACTTAATGGTTTTTACAATTTCTTGTGTATGATTATTATCTGAAAGAACTAATGTGTTGTTCGTTAATGTTCCTTTGTTTTAACCATCTTAATGAACAAACATGAAAAAGTGTGTTTTCTAACTAACAAACAAAAACTGGTCCATTTATGTGTTTGTGTTTATTTATTTGGTTAGGTTAAACTTGAATGAACTACCGAGCATGAACAAGTCTGTTTGTGTTTGTTGATGAGCCCTAACACTGATGAAGAAGAGTAAATTGGCAGCATCCAGCATGGGTACTTTCCTCTCTGTAAATGGTGAAAAAATCTGTCTTTTTTTTTAAAATAATGTTTCCCTCATGGAATTTCCATCTTCTTTGATGTGTGCATCATAGGCAAGGTTTTGATCAACGTGGTTGTACCAAGAGGGAAGCATATCTGATGGATGCTTGAAAGGTCCATTTACGGGCAATTTCAAAGCCTGACTTCAAAGTTGACAAGGTGAACATTCTTCCTTTTTTTTCACACTAGATAGATTCATAGCTTCAGACAACCATAAGTGTTTACCTTTCTCTAAAATTCTGCTACTTAATGTAGTATTATTTCTAGATTGGTACTAGAAGCAATCCCAGAATCTGATTCTACCTAATGCTTCATCAAACTATGGATCCTTTTTTTTTTTATTCAAGGGAAGCACAGGAGAAAGTGGAACTTAATCACTAACTAAAATGAACACATGACTAAATGCCTGGCATGACTGCCCTAATCCAGCTGCCGTACGAGATGTGCTTTTTATTTGTTTACGAATAGGAATAGGACTGTTGCATACGTAGGAATTACTTCCTAAACATCTAGAAATTAACGCGGCTAGAATCTCTCTTAATTAGTACATAAATGCTGAGTGAAAGAATAATTAGGCAGGAATATTTATTTAGTGAACGCACTCTACATATTTCCTCGTGCGTAATATATTAGGAAAAACCGAAAAAGCTAAAATACCAATAGATTAAGCTCCTGTCATATTCACCCTCTCCGCTCTTTACTTTTAGATTGCCAATGTGTGTGTAGATGGCGCTCCCTTTAAAATGCCATATGTTGTCTCAATAAATTTCATCCGCACATCGTGCTAAAACCCTCTCATCAGTCAGCACTAGCTTGCTCACCGGACGACCTACCATGAGTTGCTGTGAGAAGATGTACAAAATTTCCTTTGGTAGATTGGACCGTAATTCGAAGAAGGTTGATGCTCTGAGACCTTCTGTGTCAACCACTGATTACCCCACAGCGAAAACACATGTTTCCTCTACCCTGATCCGATCCGAGGGAAAAGCTTCTAAAAAGTTTGTGAATTTCTCTTCAAATAATGTGGATTACAATGAAGATGCTGGTTTCAGTGACGACAAGTACGCTAGTTATATTGATGGGATGAAGATGAAGATGAGAGCTCCTTCTGATGTTAGTAACAAAACTGTTGTCTCTCGGTCTGATAGCTTCAACGACAAGGTATCTAGTTTTATCAGCCGTGCAAAGCGAAAGTTGATTGCTACAACTAGCATGGTTCCTGGTGCAAAAAATCCAGGACCATAAAGAGTAAGGTTTGGGAGTATGATGGCTAGCTGTTATTCTTATTTATAGTTGTGTGTTGGTGAAAATTACTTGTTTGTGTGTTTTGGTTATCTTCTTGTATTATGTAAAATCTTAAATCTAATGGGTTTTTATGTGTATATCTTATGCATAAGTGGATGTGAATTATTTTATGAGTTGATTGTGAGGGGCATTTTGTGCTGTTGGAATAGAATATTTATAGGAAAAAATATGTTTGATACAAGCATACAAGAAGTACTAGGAGTCATGGTAGATGTAACCCAGACTTAAGGGGGATGGTGTCATTAAACTGATCATTTATTTGTTAGATCTAAAAATACATATTAGATGAATCAATCATGAATGGTTAATCTATAAACTAAATATCATTTTTATTTTTTAGAGCCACAATCGGTCGGTCACCTGACACGTAAATCCCGGTTCAAGAGGGACGTCCTCAAGAATTGAGAATTGGATTGGTGGACCTTAGGAGTAAGGAATTTAAATGTATATTCAAGATTTTTTTTTTCTAGAGAATCTCAAGTTTGTCGGTCCAATTGTTTTAGAAGAAATTTATTTTCACATTTTCAATTTAAATAAAATGCACATTTAATTTCAACAGTAGTTCTTTTGACTTATATATATTTCTTTTGATGTCGACAACTGAATACTTATCTTATTTCTTTCTTACCCACATAACAACTATGCATTCAGATGTTCTCAGTTATTTTCATTACTAATGTAGACTTCTTCGTAGCATGGATTTTGATTAGCTACTATTATTAGCTCTTATTAGAAGAAGCATATAAATGATTAGGACATGTTTTAGAGTTACGATGTGTAAATATATTGAGCATTGTTGCTACTGAGATTCCTTGTGAGTAGTCTTTCATGGACTATGTGTACCTTATGTTGAAGTTTATTTTCGAAGGGACGTGGCTATGTTGCTACTGGCCTTGTTCAGCAAGAAGGTAATTATAGCAGGCGGGGAAGTTGAGAGATATTGGGGCTGGGGCAGGTGAGGTCTTGCCCTTATTATCTACTATATGTGTGAAGAATAAGCTTGCTTGGGAAAGATCACGTCTAATATTTTAATGTATGTGCTGCAGCCCAAACACTATCATGACTGGTGTTAAGATCACGTCTAAAGTGAAAACTCAAGCACTTCATTTCTTTATGAGTATTATTTTTCTTTCTCTAAATCCTGGTGGCGCTCAACGAATGGACAACTGATACTGATTCCTGTTGTTACACATTATGCAGGACAAAGATTTGCACTGAGGGAGGGACGCCGAACAGTACATAATTTTGTTTCATAAGTGAAGTTGATATTATCATCACTACTGGGATATTGCTGTTTCATGTTTGTCGAGATACAGGACATAATTTTGCAACATTTGTTCTAGTCTATGTTAAAGAACACTGTTGTCGGTCATGCGAACTCGGTGTGATTACTTAATGGTTTTTACAATTTTTTGTGTATGATTATTATCTCAAAGAACCAATGTGTTGTTCGTTTATGTTCCTTTGTTTTAACCATCTTAATGAATAAGTGTGTTTTCTAACTAACAAACAAAAACTGGTCCATTTATGTGTTTGTGTTTATTTATTTGTTAGGTTAAACTTGAATGAACTACCGAGCATGAACAAGTCTGTTTGTGTTTGTTGATGAGCCCTAACACCGATGAAGAAGAGTAAATTGGCAGCATCCAGCATGGGTACTTCCCTCTCTGTAAATGGAGATAAATCTGTTTTTTTATAATGTTTCCCTCATGGAATTTCCATCTTCTTTGATGTGTGCATCTTAGGCAAGGTTTCGATCAACGTGGTTGTACCAAGAGGGAAGCATATCTGATGGATGCTTGAAAGGTCCATTTACGGGCAATTTCAAAGCCTGACTTCAAAGTTGACAAGGTGAACATTCTTCCTTTTTTTTCACACTAGATAGATTCATAGCTTCAGACAACCATGAGTGTTTACCTTTCTCTAAAATTCTGCTACTTAATGTAGCATTATTTCTAGATTGGGTACTAGAAGCAATCCCAGAATCTGATTCTATCTAATGCTTCATCAAACTATGGATCCTTTTTTTTATTCAAGGGAAGCACAGGAGAAAGTGGAACTTAATTCACGAACTAAAATGAACACGAGAAAATGCCTGGCATGACTGCCCTAATCCAGCTGCTGTACGAGATGTGCTTTTTATTTTCTTATGTATAGGAATAGGACTGTTGCTTACGTAGGAATTACTTCCCAAGCATCTAGAAATTAACGTGACTAGAATCTCTCTTAATTAGTACATAAATGCTGAGTGAAAGAATAATTAGGCAGGAATATTTATTTAGTGAACGCACTCTACATATTTCCTCGTGCGTAATATATTAGGAAAAACCGAAAAAGCTAAAGTACCAATAGATTAAGCTCCTGTTGCATATTCACCCTCTCCGCTCTTTACTTTTAGATTGCCAATGTGTGTGTAGATGGCGCTCCCTTTAAAATGCCAAATGTTGTCTCAATATCTTTCATCCACACATCGTGCTAAAACCCTCTCATCAGTCAGCACTAGCTTGCTCACCGGACGACCTACCATGAGTTGCTGTGAGAAGATGTACAAAGTTTCCATTGGTAGACTGGACCGTAATTCGAAGAAAGTTGATGCTCTGAGACCTTCGGTATCAACCACTGATTACCCCACAACCAAAACACATGTTTCCTCTACCCTGATCCGATCCGAGGGAAAAGCTAATAAAAAATTTGTGAATTTCTCTTCAAATAATGTGGATGTGGATTACAATGAAGATGCTGGTTTCAGTGACGACAAGTACACTAGTTATATTGATGGGATGAAGATGAAGATGAGAGCTCCTTCTGATGTTAGTAACAAAACTGTTGTATCTCGTTCTGATAGCTTCAACGACAAGGTATCTAGTTTTATTAGCCGTGCAAAGCGAAAGTTGATCGCTACAACTAGCATGGTTCCAGGCGCAAAAAATCCCGGACCATAAAAAGTAAGGTTTGGGAGTATGATGGCTAGCTGTTATTCTTATTTATACTTGTGTGTTGGTGAATTTTACTTGTTTGTGTGTTTTGCTTGCTTATCTTCTTGTATTGTGTAAAATCTTAAATCTAATGCGTTTTTATGAGTATATGCATAAATGGATGTGAATTATATTATGAGTTGATTGTGAGGGGCATTTTGTGCTGTTGGAATGGAATATTTATAGGAAAAAATATGATTGATACAAGCATACAAGTACTAGTAGTCATGTATGGCCAGACTTAAAGGGGGATGGTGTCATTAAATTGATCATTTATTTGTTAGATATGAAAATACATATTAGATGAATCAATCATGAATGGTTAGTCTATAAGCTAGGGGTTTGTTTGTTTTGTTTTTTTTTTTTTTTCACTTTTGTCTATTTAAGCTTTTTGTTTGATTCAGTCAGACAAAATGGATGAAATCTGTTTGTTTTTTCAATCCTAATCAGACGTCTGATGTTCTAAATCTATTATCTAAAACTATAAATTAATAAATTGTGTGTAAAAAGATATTTTATTAAATTAAAAAACAAATAATATTGATTAAACAGATTTTAGACTTTTTTTTTAAACATTTTATCAAACAGACAGTAAAAATATCTCACATCTAAAATCTAAAAAAATAAACGGACCCTAAATATGTTTATATTTTTTAGAAGCTCATCCAAGCCACAATCGGTCACCTGACACGTAAATCCCGGTTCAAGAGGGACGTCCTCAAGAATTGAGATGGACATTTCACCTATTTACAAATTGGATTGGTGGACCTTAGGAGTTAGGAATTTAAATATATATTCAAGATTTTTTTTTTCTTTTCTACAGAATCTTAAGTTTGTCGGTCCAATTGTATTAGAAGAAATTTATTTTCATGGTTATTCACGTTTTCAATTTAAATAAAATGCATATTTAATTTCAACTTTATTAAATACATAAACACTACATTTAAAAAACAAAAAGTGGCTATAAACAATAAAAAAATATAAAAGTTAATATTACTGATGATAAAAAATAAATAATATTGCTATTAATAATGAAATTGACAAAAAATTTACTATTTTTGGTTATTTGCCTAAAGCTATGTTTGGCGGAGAGCTTTTAGTAGCTTTTGTTTTTAAAAAGATCTACCAAAATCTAAAAGTCTTGTTTGGAAGGAAAACATAGAGCTTTCATTTTCTTAAAAAAAAAACTCTTTATAAAACGCTAGTAGAAGTAGCGTTTAAAAAGTTCTGGAGCTTTTTGTCAAACATAATTACTTTTATACCCTCATATTAATTATAAACTATCACATTTAATTAATATTAATGTTTTTTACGTAATTTAATACTAAAAACTACATCTACTTTTACCATACATATTTATAAAACCAAAAGCTCCAGCTCTTTTAAAAAGCTTCAGCTATTAAAAGCTCTAACTCTTTTGAAAATATAAAGCTATAACTAGTTTTGCCAAACATATCTTTAAAAAATAAGACTTTGGCTATTTGAAATTTTGAATCCCCCTTTATGCTATTTAAACCTCGTCCTATAATATTATACTTACATAACTTTATTTTTTATTATTATTTTTAATGTATTAAAATAGCGATTATACATATTAAAACTTCACAAATTTCAAATCTATTCCAGAGAGGTTGAAGTAGCATAAACTAAGAAAAATAGCATTTCTTATAGGACTTTTATCAAACTAAAGTAAAATCCTTTCTCTAAGATAAAGTTGCAAAAATGGAATTTTTTGTGGCTTTTGTTAGTTTAGTTTATTCAATAATTTTTTCTTAAAAAGTAAACACACATTAGAAGACATTGAAAATATGTAGTTATCAAAAAATAGTTGTATTAAAATCAAAATTAAAACTATTTTATTTAACACATCAAAAATGAAAGACATGTATTTTATTTATAAATATTTATTTAAGTCTAGTTTTTATATTTATTATACAAAATTGCTAGTCATTGTTCCACATTTGACAATATGTTTAAGACTTTAAGTAAATAATTAAATCAAATATATTATTACAAGTATTAAAATAATTAAATTGTTTTTTATTCGTAAATTGGAAGAAACTATTGAAAGTATATTTAAATTATCATATTTGTAAAATAACGTCTTAGAATAAATTATTTTTAAATTTTATTTTTCATTTTATTGCACTCTATTTTAATTTTGTTTGAAATAGAAAGTGTTTTAACTTTTAAGTATCATGTAAAATCGTAAATGTCCTAAAACGGTGTAGGATATAAAGCATTTTTATAATCTACTGTGTAAGCAACTTATTAAAAATATAAAACTATATTTTTTATCTACTGTTTATATTAAATCTAGTTTTTTCTACATTTATTTAAAATTTTAGTATGCGATTTTGGTAAATAATGAAAGAACAATTATTGTGAAGGGAGAATTTTTTTTCTTTCAAATTGATAGATTTTTTTTAATGAGAAATGCAAAGAATAAACACATAAGATTCGATCATATCTCACAATAAAATGACCAATTTGGAATACTTTACTATGTGCATGCCTGTCTAATTTTAGATGAGTTTTGAAAATATAATACTTTAAACCAAAAAAGACAAGTGAATAAATGCATTATTAAACAATGATATATACACACACGTATATTTATAGATTTATTATACGAAGAAATAGTTTATTGAGTTTTTACTTTAAAGAAGAAAGAAAATTTAAAGGATTAAACAATATAAACATTTGCATCGACTAGAATATAAAGTGTTTCAAGCTCTTTATTTTATTTTACGTATAAAAGATTGTGTAGCTTTATAGTTTATAGGATGGTGTATCTAAACAGACAGTCAGACACCACCCTATTTGCTAATTATACACCCCTTCCCTTTAACGTGAAAGAAATGATCAAATTTAATCAGTGAGACATGTAGCATTAAAGAAAATAACGTGAGAATAAAGAACATATGATTAAGTAAAAATTAATTATGGGGTTATGCATATAGCACGAGGCTAATGGCATATTGGCATGTGAAGTGAACATCCATGGTTATACTATGCTTTATAGAGCCCAGTCCTAGGGGTGAGCGACGGGTACCATTTCCCGAATCCGAACCGGTACCGAATTAATATATTCGGTTCGGTATTCGGTTTTTAAATTAGCTAAAATTCGGTATTCGGTACTTTCGGTTCGGTATTCGGTATTTAAATTAGCTAAGATTCGGTATTCGGTATTTAAATTAGCTAAGATTCGGTATTCGGGACCGAACCGGCACCATATAAAATTATACGGTTCGGTATTCGGTTATTTCAAATCTAATAATTCGGTTTCGGTATTTTCGGGATCGGTACCGGTTCGGTTCGGTCCGGTACCGAGATCACCCCTACCCAGTCCGTTGATAAGTCAACGATGAGGTAATGAAGTCAAACCCTGACGTTCCGATTCGGTTATCGGGCTAATTGCGAGGCGCCCGATTTGTAAAACCCCTTTTGGTCTATCATTTTCTGAATCCAGCGATGGCTGTTGGCCTTTTGAAACCCTAATCACAGGCGGTTTAATAACAATCGATTTCCTTATCACTGAATCAGGTTATTTGGAAATGACGACGCTACAGCTTCGAATCAAAATCCATGGCTACTTTTACCGCCACGTAAGCTCTACACATACGCAATACGTTATTTGAAATGCATATCAGCTTGAAATTGTCTCTTCCGTTTTTTTTTTTCTTTCTAATCTACTACTAATGGAATCATCATGAACCCCTTTTTGGTCTAATAAATCTTACCTTAGATGTCACATTGTCACTTAGGGTGGCAGAATGATGAAAACGACCCGTTACAAAAGAATTAATCTGGAACACAAATTTTTTAAAAGTAGAATTTTAGAAAATGATGCATTAAACAAATTGTTTTAAAAAAAATTTAAAATTATGTTAAATTTTTGTTATTTGACCATTTGCTTGAATGGCCAGATTTGCCACCCTAGATGTCAGGCACTTTGAACTTCTGAATTTGACAAACATGAAACCATGGTGATTGTATCTTTTTAACAACAAATAAGAATGCCATTTTACATTTTTTTTAACAGTTCATTAACCATTGTAGAATTGAAATGTACCTTACAAAGTCAAGTTTTACATTAACAAATGATTGTACCTCCAATTTATTATTGAATTTTTTAGTTGACAATCTGAAATAATTTTCTGAGAAAAGCAGTGATATTTATGTTTATGCCGCGAAGAAGTCTAGAACTTGAGGTATCAACTCTAGCTATTATTTGCTGTGATATTCTTTGGATTTACTTTTTGGTGATCTTGATGTTTGTACAACTGTGAAATCATCTCTGGTATTAGTTATAATGGTATAATTTACTCAAGAAAGTGCATTATGAATGGATGATTGATAATGATTCCTCAAGTACTTCCATCTGACATCATCTAAGCATGTAGAAATGTGATAGAATTTCTTTTAGATGCTGAAAGATTGGCAGGAATTTCTATAAAACTATTTATTTTTTTCTCATGCTTTATTAGCAAGTAGAATACTAACTAAGCTCCTATTGCTACCACAACCGCGGCCGTTGTGGATGTACCTTTAAATAGCGATACATTCTCTCGTATATCTTTCATGCATCAAATAAATACCCTCCCATGGCCATTACTAGCTCTTGATCCCAATGGCATATGATTGGTTGAACAAACATCCTGCCAGGACAGGACTTCTGTCAACCTCTTATTACCCCATAGCCAAAGCACAAGTTTCCTCTCCCCTACTCCATTCTAAATATGCTGCAAGAAAACCTTTAAGAAGTTGGTGCATTACTTTTCAAGTAATTTTGAGAACTATGTAAGTTATGTTGGTTTCAGTGTGGAGAAGTCTAATGGTTTTATTGATGTTATGAAGATGAAAATGAGAGCTCCTTCAGTAATGACTGTGTCTAGTTTTGATAGCTTTTAGTTGTGCAAAGCTTAAGTTGATTGATACCCAAAGTGCCATTGGACAGACTTCAAAACCGTAAAACTAAACGGGCGTTTGGTACTGTGGAATTGAATGAAATGGTTTACAAGGTTTTTCCATTTCAATTCACTGTATCCAACGGCAAATGCCCCCTAGGAGCCTTGGGAGTATGATGGTTGTTATGAGTGCATGTGTCTAGGGCTGCAAACTAGTCGAGCTGAGCTCCAGCTTGGCTCGACTTGGGCGAGGTTTGAGCTTGACCAGGTTTGAGCTTAGCTTCATAAGCAATCATCAAATGTTACGCTTTAAACCTGAGTTATTAAGTCAACTTTTACGTAATCTATTTTGTTAAATCTTGAAAGGTTGTATGTTTTTTACCCCCTTATCTTTTAAAAAACCTCTTTCTTTATATAAGTAAAAAGGTTTTGAAAAGTAGAAAGTTTGTTGATTTTAACTTGAGAGATAAAAACATCTGAATATCAGATTTTTAATCTTTGAAAATACAAATGACACTGAAATTAATATTTACACTAATAGCTTACTTGTAAATCAAAGTTCTTTCATTCTTTTTGATTTTTTTTCATACCAAGTGTTTCATTAAGTTTGGTTTGTCGGAATTCATGGGTTTTATCGATTTATCTTCAGGATTTATTTTGAAATAATTTGTATGTTGGAATTCAAAGTAATGTCAACTATTGTTAATCAGAATCCTGCAAATTATAAACACAAGGAGTATAAGATCAAATCTAGTAGAATCCAACTTCGATCGACTTCCCACTGTTGAATCATGAGGAACCTATGTCATTATTCCAGATTCGTCGTTGATGGATTCTTGAATTGATTTCCATTCGTTGTGCCGGATCCTTCTATTGATTTCCCACCGTCGTGTTTCCTGATGTTCTTTGTTTCAGATCTTCATCTATTAAGTTTCTGATCTTGGTTTTTTTTCCTCAATTTTTTAGATCTTGAACTTGGTTTCTTCACGTTCTTCGTGTTTCTTCATGTTTATCTTTTCCAGATCTGTTTCAAATTAAGGATGGTGGTGGTTGTTGAGGATTATGGTGTGCGCTGTTAGTTAAATTTATAGAAGTTAAATCAACTGATTTTTACTTTTGTACGTAGATTTGGTTTCTAATTTTACTTTTGGGGTTGGATTTGAGTCTTACTATTAGACATAGCTTATAGAGTAGAAGGACTAGAATGTAATTACTCTAAAGTAGATAGTAATCATTGTAATTAGTTTCTCTATATATACTTGCATTGTAATCAGTGTTTTATACATCAATATACATTAGATTACAAAGTCTATTGTGGTATCAGAGCCTGGGAATACAACCCTAGGTCTCATCCTCTACAACCCTAGCCGCCTCCCACACTAAACCCTAGGCGCCTCCCTCTAAACCCTAGGCGCCTCCATCCTGCCTGCGGCTGCTCCTCCCTGCTGCCGCCTACTCTCTGCCTCTACCCAACCGCCGCTGCACACACCTCTCCCCACCGCCGCTGCCCTGCTGCTGCAACAGATTCTACCGCCAACCTTCTACTCTGTTTCTGCCGCTGTTCTGCTACTAACCTACCTGCTGCCGCCACTTTCTGCTGCTGCCTATTGCCTGCAACCTTCTGCTGCCATAACAGCTGCTGCTGCCGCCTACAATGGCTGATATTACAGCCCTCACCTCGGCCGAGAAAACTAGCCATAACTCACACAAGTTTGCCTTTACTCTCTCTCCAACCAATTATGGTTATTGGAAAACTATGCTTCACCCGTTTCTTGTTACAAACAACCTGTTTGGATACGTGGATGGCACACTTCTCTGCCCGCCTCCGACTATTACCTCTTCGTCTGACAAAGATGGTACCACAGTACCACTGCCGCAATTAAACCCCAGTTACACAGCCTGGATTTCCAATGACGCTCATGTACGTATGCTTATTATTTCCACCATCTCTGAGGCCTCTTTTCAGCATGTTCAAGGCACCACCTCTCGCGATTTGTGGTTGTCTCTTGAACGTGCATATGCCCCACACACTTCATCTCGGGAATACACCCTTAAAAACCAACTGCTCAAGCTTCAGATGCAACCTGATGAAACTGCTACAGCATATTTGACTAGGGCTCAGGAATATTCTACCGCTCTCGCCAACATTGGTGAACCGCCAAAAGAAAAAGATCTGGTTTACGTGGTTATTTCAGGTCTTCGAGACGAATACAATGGTTTGAAGTCATCCCTTATTGGACGCCAGTCTCCAATTACTTTTGCTGAACTTTTTGCGCTGCTGTCAGATCATGATTACATGATTCAGAAACTTGCTCCAGTCATACCACCCTCTCAGGCCTTCCTGTCTACTACTACTGCTGGTACTGGTAATATTCGCACCTCATCTACTTCTGGCACTACTCCATCTCCTGATCAGCTCCAAGCTCTTCAGCATGCTCTCTCTCAGCTCGGTCTTCAGGTACAACCTATTGTTACTCCTATTGCACAGGCTAACTATACTCACAGGTCTGGTAATTATCGTGGTCGTGGACGTGGAAATAGCCGTGGCCGTGTGAACTACAACACTAACCGCAGTCAAACAGGCGGTAATCGGGATCAATTTCCGTGGGCCTCTACTCAAAACACTGTGTTTGGAACTTGCAACAGGTGTGGCATTGGCCACATTCCCTCTCAGTGCCCGAATCGTGATCCCTCTACTATTCGGTCTCGGCAGCCTCCGTCAGCTAACTTTACAGATCTGCGCTCCAACATGTCCACCTCTTGGATTCCAGATACAGGTTCCAATCACCATGTTTCACCAGATCTATCTAGTTTCGATCACTCTGAGGCATACTCCGGCACTGATAATCTTCATGTTGGCAATGGTGAGGGCTTACCCATCCTTCATATAGGTTCCACCAAATATTACTCTCCTAACAAAACCTTTAGCCTTAAAAACATTCTCCATGTGCCTGATATTAAACAAAACTTACTTTCTGTTCAACAATTTTGTCTTGATAATGATGTGTTTTTTGAATTTCACTCCACTTTCTTTGTTGTGAAGGACAAGTCTACACACACCATCCTCCTCACTGGTCCAAGTAACGGTGGCCTCTACTCCTTTCATCTCCCTACGAATCAACCTATCCCCAAGGTCGGATTCTCCACTACCCGTGCTTCCTCCACTATCTGGCATCACCGACTTGGCCATCCTCATCAACAACTGTTTCTTTCTATGGTTTCTAAGTATAGTTTACCTTTAAATAATGAGTCTTCTAGTAGTTCTTTTTGTAATTCCTGTTCTGTTGGGAAATCCTCTAAGCTACATTTGTTACCTTCTATTTATAAAAGTTCGAGTGTTTTGGAGTTAGTTTTTTGTGATGTTTGGGGCCCCGCTCCTGTTACCTCATTTGATGGTCACACTTACTTTCTATTATGTGTTGATCATTACTCACGTTTCATGTGGATTTTTCCGTTAAAACACAAGTCTGATGTGTATGCTACTTTTAAAAGTTTCATTGTCATGGCTGAACGTCAATTCCAAACAAAACTAAAAACTGTTCAAACCGATTGGGGAGGGGAGTTTCGGAATCTCTCTCAATTCTTCTCCTCTCTCGGCATCCTTCATCGTCTCTCGTGTCCTCATACCAGTGAGCAAAATGGTTTTGTTGAACGACGTCATCGACATGTTGTCGAAACCGGTCTTACCTTACTAGCCGCCTCTAATGTTCCTCAACGTTTCTGGCATTTTGCCTTTGATACAGCTGTCTATCTCATCAATCGCATGCCGTCTAGAACAAACTCCAATATCTCGCCTTTTGAATTTTTATTCAAACGTCCCCCAGATTTTTCCTTTCTTCGAGTCTTTGGGTGTCAGTGTTTTCCCCATCTCCGTCCATACAACAAACACAAAATGGACTTCCGCTCTACTCCGTGTGTTTTCCTTGGCTACAGTCCAATCCACCATGGCTACCGTTGCCTGGACCCACAGTCTGAGCGCCTTTACATAGCTCGACATGTTCGTTTCAATGAACATCTTTTTCCCTTTCACCAACCTTCCACCCCTCCTTCACCCTCTACCTCAGACCCATACATCTCATCCTATCCTCAACCTGACCCCGCTCCCTTCACTTCTCCCACTACTGATACACCTACCGATACACCTACCACTACATCTCCCGATACACCTATCCCCACCCCTCCCTCTACTACTACACCTATCTCCACTCCTCCCACTACTGATACACCTACACCCACTCCTCTTCGCACATATCATCGTCGCTCTACTACTACCCAACCATCCCACCCTTCTACTGATACTCATCACCCTTCTCCTACTCCACAACCCACTACCACTGCCCCCTCCCGTCCTCGGCCACCTAATCTCCGTCCCAATCCTAAACAAACCAAACCTCACAATATCTCTTCCTTCCACACCACCTATACAAACACCGAACCCCCTTACTTCTCCATTGCCAACAAGGATCCTCAGTGGCGTCGTGCTATGTCCGACGAGTATTCGGCTCTACTTAGAAATGGTACTTGGTCTTTGGTTCCTCCTGTTCCTGGTGCTAATGTAGTTGATTGCAAATGGGTCTATAAATTGAAACGTGACCCAACTGGCGCGATACAGCGCTATAAGGCTCGACTTGTTGCTAAAGGTTACAGTCAGGAAGAAGGTGTGGATTATATTGAGACATTCAGTCCAGTGGTGAAATCCACTACTATCCGGGTTGTTCTATCTCTGGCCGTCACACAGAATTGGCCCCTCCGACAGCTTGATGTGCAGAATGCCTTTCTTCACGGTGATCTCACCGAAACAGTATACATGACTCAACCCTCCGGTTTTGTGGATCCTACTAAACCTAATCATGTGTGTCTTCTTCACAAAGCTTTATATGGGTTGAAACAGGCTCCTCGTGCATGGTTTCATCGCCTCTCTTCAGCTCTTCAGGCTCTTGGTTTTCGAGGCTCACGGACTGACCCATCACTGTTTATCTATTCTCACCAAGGCACGCTTTTATACATGTTGGTCTATGTGGATGACATTATCCTCACAGGCAACAATTCTCAGGCCATTGATACTGTTGTTCGCCGTCTTAGTCAGAGTTTTCCTTTTCAGGATATGGGTCCTCTTTCATACTTTCTTGGTGTTGAGGTTATTCGCGACAGCCCAGACTTGATTCTCTCACAGAAAAAGTATATTCTGGAGCTCCTACAGCGTGCAGGTCTATCAAATGCAAAACCGGTTCCGTCTCCCATGACTACTAATGCGCATCTTGCTCTCGGTGACAGTGCGCCCTTCACGGATCCAATTAAGTATCGTCAAATTGTGGGGGCCCTTCAGTATGTCACCCTTTCTCGTCCAGACATTGCTTATGCTGTTAACAAGGTTTGTCAGTTCATGCACTCTCCAACAGACAATCAGTGGTCCGCAGTCAAGCGCATACTTCGTTATTTGTTAGGTACCGTTGAGTATGGTTTACGACTTGAATGCAAGTCTGGTATGCTTCTTCATGCATATTCTGACTCTACTTTCACCACACTGACTGGATTCTCCGATGCTGACTGGGCTGGTTGTCCCGATGATCGTCGATCCACGGGGGGATATGCTATCTATCTCGGGTCAAACCTTGTTTCATGGTCTGCACGTAAACAAAAGACTGTTTCTCGCTCCTCTACGGAATCTGAATACAAGGCTCTTGCTGACACTGTTGCTGAACTTACTTGGCTTCAGGCCTTACTACGTGAGCTTCATGTTCCCCTTCAGACAGTACCTACTCTATGGTGTGATAATGTTGGTGCTATATACCTTTCTGCTAATCCTGTTTTCCATGCCCGAACAAAGCATGTTGAAATCGACTTCCACTTTGTCAGAGAAAAGGTTGCCCGGCGACAGCTCTCCATACGGTTCATATCTACAGATGATCAAATTGCTGATGTCTTCACAAAGCCACTCTCGTCTACACGCTTTCTCCTTCTTAGATCCAAGCTACAGGTCGTTCCCCGGCCTTAGCTTGCGGGGGGATATTAGACATAGCTTATAGAGTAGAAGGACTAGAATGTAATTACTCTAAAGTAGATAGTAATCATTGTAATTAGTTTCTCTATATATACTTGCATTGTAATCAGTGTTTTATACATCAATATACATTAGATTACAAAGTCTATTGCTTACCATTGATACATTTATGTTTTTAGGTTTGGACTGATTCTGTTTAAAAGTTCTTCATCTCAACTGCCCCATCAGGTTTGTATTTTCTCATTAACTTTATCACACTGCTTGTTAAAATTTTCATATTTTCCTTCCAATTTGTATGATTACTTGATTCGTTTTGTTTGTATTTATGTACCAAATTCTAGGGGTGAGCATCGGTTCGGTTTTAGGTTTCTTTGGTTTCCTCGAATTGGTTTCTTCGAATTGAAAATTTTTTTAGGCTAATTCGAAAACTGAACCAAACCGAATTTAAAAGGAGTCAGACCAATTCGAAAACCGATTTACAATTCGGTTTGGTTCGGTTCGAAAACCGAATTACTGAATTCAAAAAGGGTTGTAGGACCTCATGTCTCTGTGTAGTATTATTTGGATAATTGGATTGGACTTTGGGTTGGTTGGGTAATAGTAATGGGTTATTATATCAGCCCACAATGGCACAATTACTAAACAAAGAAATGATAAGCCCATTTTAAATTTGTAAGATTTATAAATTTATATATACAATATATATTTAATAAATATTTAATTTTTTTTCGGTAATTCGGTTCATTTAGTGAAACCATAATTCAAACCATAAACCTAAGTTAAAATTCGATTTGGTCTAAGACCAATTCGAAAACCGAATTTAATATTTGGTTTGGTCTAAATCGAATTCGGTTAGGTTTGATTTTCGGTTTCTTCGATTACAAACCAAATACTGCTCACCCCTACCAAATTCCTAGAAACAAAAAAATAGATAAGAAATTTCTCTAACAATATGACATGACATCAAGAAATTAGTTCAATCCTTCCTTCTTTCGATTCAGTTCTTTTCAGCTCAGAAACAATACACACACATACAGACTCAAATCCAACCCCAAAAGTATTTCTAAAGATGGTTTCTTTTTACAACTTCTTGTGTGTCTGAAATCACATTTTAGAAGTAATGAAAGGATACCAATTTCCGATCCTGTTATCACATTTTAGAAGTTAATCCCATAGTATCCCATATTTTCACATTTTAGAAGTTACTCTTTCGTTTTTGTTCTATTCTTTTTATAACTTCTTGAGGCTGAAATCGATTTTTGGGGAGGGACAAAGTCACGATGTGGATTGCCATCCATTTCATTCATTTGTTGGGCTCACAAATACACTTAAATCATTTAAGTGTGGGTATTTAAATTGTTGGTCCATAAAGTTTAGATTGTTTTAAGATTAAATTATAAAGGGAAGGTCCAATATTAAGATTTATTATGTGGATAAAATAATTGATTATGGATGTATTTAGCAAGGAGCCTTTTAAAGTTTTTAGGAGCTTCAACTTTTGATTTTAGAAGCTTAAGACTAAACGCTTTGTTTGGTTGCTAGGAGTTTGAGCTTTTGGTTTGAAATTGAAAGCTCTTAAAAGCTTTCACGAGAAAAATAACTTTTAAAATGAGTTTGAGCTTTTAGACGTGCCAAACATACCCTACAAAAAATATATGTAAACAAAATTAACCCATATAAATATTAATTTACAATTATTTGTGATAGATATTATTTATCTATCTTTTTAAATATATGTGAATAGTAGTTACCTTTTAAACATTTTTTAAATTTTTTTATTTCTAAAGTTATATATATTTATTAATAAATGTTGAAATTTCAGTTTTACGTAAAAGAAATATTTATATATATTTTGTAACAATAAAATATAATGTTATCGAATATGATTTTATCAACACTGTATTATGTTTAATTTTTAAATATTTAATATTGTTTATATAATTTCTATTTATTTTTAATATATATTTATAAAAGTTATAAACAAATAATATAATTTTCAATTATATTTATTTTTATATATATAATTTGGATGTAGATTTAAGTTTTATCTAGATTGGATTGATTTCAAAATTTTAAATATTGGATAATATCAAATAGTTGATAGAGTTAATTATTTATTAATGTTTATTGATATTAGAAATAATATAAAGTATTTATCTTTTATTTTGTTAAATAATGAAATGTAATTATATTTTTAGGTGAAACGTCAAAATGCTATGTGACAATCCTTCTTTATTATATATATAGATATAGATATAGATTTTGGGTTTGGATGATTAACTAATAGTTGGTTCAACCATTATTTGTCTCTTGAGTTGAGTTTAATAAATAAGTTTTATTAATTAAATTAAAGAGTTTTATTCATTAATTTAGTTATTAACGTAACCTTTATTTAAGTGTTTTTAATTGGTTTGGAGTTTGGACAGATAACTATATGTTATGTCCTAAGTCTAGTATCAGTTAATTAAATCTGTAAATTTTTAGTGTATTGAAATATTGAATAAGTTAGTCCCACTAATTGAAGTTAATAAGTCTGCTTATCAATCCATATTTTCATGAGTTTACTTTTGTTAATCTAAATTAGTTTATTAATATCATTTTCCAATTCTATATTATTAGCATTAGTTAAATTCCAAGGATTCATTAAATTTAGCTCTTTAAGTGTGGTTCTATAATCCAATGTGATTTCGTTGATTAAAATATCTATTTCACTAAAAGAAACGTTGTGACATCTCATCAAATATGGGTTTATATCAAATTTCGATGACAATTTTATAATTGGGTTGAAGTTTTTATTCAATTTAAACATCAAATTAAAAACCAATCTGGCCAAACGTCTTAAAATATAATCTCCATCTTTTAATGAATTATAATTATTGTTTCAAAATTATGAATTTAGGCAACATACTTTGATGCCAAATTTGCTAACATACCATTTGGTTTAAATTAGCTAGTATGTTGACTTGGGGGCAATATAATTAGGTATCATGAATGTAATTGGTTCTTTGGGCTCTTGGCTAGTATAGTTGATTCTCTCTAGAGTTTGGTTCGGTATTGTGTTTGAGAAGTTAAGAATTTACAGACAATGTGAGTAACTGATTTAATTTCATATAACATGCTTACATGATATACGTTTGTCTTGTAATGATTCAATTGTATTGTCATGCTACTTGATCTCTATTATCCGCTTTCATTACCATGACTCTAAATGTGAATCCTCCGTATGCATAGCTTTTTATACACGCGATGTGATCGTTTTTAAAACACTTGGTATACCTGTCTTTCTATTTTTATAACCCCTTTTGATATAAATGAAGAGAGAGACACACACACAAGTTTAGAGAGAGAAAGACTAGGAGGAAGAGAGAGAGTGAATAAAGGGGGAGTAGTAGTAGGTGAGAGACACCATTGGGGAAATGGTCAGCGGGCTGAATGGGTGGTAGGGGTGGTGTGCGCGGCAGCCTCTAACCGACGTGGATGGCTTTGTTGTCCATCAGGGAGGGTATTCCCCTCGACACTAGGCTCTAGTATTAGCTCTTTGTACCAATATATTGTGCTCGAAGAGGATGTTTGATGGGGGCTACAGCCTTTCATCCGAAAGTTGGGAAGAAAGGGAATGTAATGAAATAATCGTACAAGTATTTTCTAATATTACCATTCTTTTATCCCGTTCATTTTTGTTTCTTCTATTTTGTTTCGATCCCATTAACTTTCTTCTTAGTTTAAAAAATACTATTGCTTTTCATACGATTTCAACAATGACAGAGAAGTATAATAATCTATCCTGAACAACTAGTAAAATCGTTCAATCCACCTGATAAATACCAATACCCCTTGTTATCTTTGCGCAAAAATTCCTTAGGCGGCGTTTGTTTCACGGAATGTAATTCAAAAGAATTGGAACTTAAATTTACTTGTAAGTGTGTGTGATGGTGGGAGTAAAAGATAGTTTTTAGTATTGGTTTAAAGATGTATGTTGGAATCTAATTCATGTATGTGTTGGAATGTAATCCATGTTTGAGTTGGAAGGATTGTTAAATTCTTATAAACAAAGAATTTGATGTCAAATAAATAAAATTTAACTCTTCAACTTTGTTAGCAAAAGTTCTAAACAAGCTAAATCTGACTTCCATTTCCTTCGAATTACATTCGCGAACCAAATGCCACCTTAAGGAGTTAGGACTTTAATATCTAAGTACCTTCATTTGTTACAGTATCAAGTAGGTACTCATTATTTATGTACTTGTGGTTGTTAAAGGTTGGCTTTCGATTGTTAATTTGAGTTTGTTGTTAGTTTCATTTGGTTATTATCAATAATTAGGCTTCGGATATCATTTAAGAATTAAAAGATTTATTTTTAGTTCGGACTTGGGTAGTAAATGAGGAATGGGAACCCTAAAAGTAAATTATCGGGTATCCAATAGAAATCGTGAAAATTATGATGAATAAAAAACCTGATGGGTCTTCTCAGGTTTGGGGACGAAAGGACCAATCTTCTTTTTAAACTTGTCGGTTACTATTCGTCTATTCCTAATGACAAGCTTATACGAATAGGTAGGGGTGGCAATATCGGTCCATTCAAACAAACGGATCGAACGAGTCAACGATTAAAACACAAAATTTTAACATAATTTTAAAAAAAAAAATTTGAAAAAGAAATTGTTAGATTCAACATATTTTAGAATTTCACAATTTAAAAAAAAAATTATGTTTTCATGTCGGCCGTAGGTTAGGTGGATCCTACGAAAAGGAACAAAAATGGAATGAGGAAAAGTAGTTGAAGTCAGTGTTGATGGTTGTGACATGTACAAGTATAAATGGGACAGGTGGTTTTTCAAAGTCATGGGATGTTGATGACCATATATGATATAACCCCGCCCGTTGACCGCTCTTCGTGGCAGCCACCTGCTCATCTTTAACATCAGCTTTATCATCCCTTGTCATTTTGATGTCATTCATACGGTATCGATGTCATTTTTATCACATCTATTTTTTAGATTTTATATACACATACATATTTGCACTCACAACCTTTGGATGACGATGCCGAGGTGCTACATGCCAATGCCGAGGACAATGGGCGGTGTTCTCCCGGTACCGAGACAAATGTCGAGTCACTCCATGTGGCCTTATTTAATGTTTAGCTGATTAATACTTACATGAGTTTATTTTAAAATGGATTGATTATACAAAGTATTTAAATAAAATATTTATAAAAATGTATAAAATAATTATTGTTTATAAAATATTAATTAAAATAAATAATAAATTACTTAGATTATCTGAATAGATTGGATTTGATTTGGTTTAGTTTGAGTTAAGTTTTAAATTAGATTATAATAAATATTAATTCTAAAAACTACAGCTACAATTACTTTTACCAAACACATTTATAAATATAAAAAATTCACTTTTTTTTTTTAAAAACTACAGCTTTTAAAAACTCCAGCTACTAAAAGATTCAACTTACAACTACGGCTTAAACTGTAGCTAGTTGTGACAAGCATACTTTAAAGTATCACACTAATCTTCTTAATTTTCTTTATCTTTATTTACTCGTTTTTGTCTTTTTCTGTCATGTTCATTTTAAAGATTGTTAATAATAAAAAAATAATTATATATATAAGTAAAGCAAGTGTATGTATAAATGAAGTAAATAAATGACAAAGAAGTTACATTACATATGTTATATATTCAATTTGCAATTGGGCTTGCCCAATGCAAAATATCCGACCATGATTGCTTCTTTTTTTTTTAATTTAAGCTTTTTATAAAAATATTTATCTTAGTGTTAACTTTTATTTAACCCTTTTATTTTAAAAATTTTGTTAGGTCGTCTTTTAACATTTATTGTTAAAATATTTTTTTACACATTTAGAATTATGATTTTAATTATACATATGTTTGAAGTTGTATTTTAAACTATTATATTTTATTTAATTGTATGAAAAAAAAACTTATTATTCAAATTCACAATACAATAGTATAATGAATTGCTTTATAAATAAAATATAACTAATTAATATTTAGATTTTTTTATTGAAAATATGATTATGTTTAACATTGAACATTAGTACATTACTATTATAACGTTGGTAAGCCCTAATCAATGTATTGGAGACATCACCATTATAACTTTATTTGATTTGGTTATAAAACCAACAAATTAAATTCGCGATTAAACTTAATCAACATCAAATTTTAATTATGGTTATGAATATCTAAATATTCAATTATGGTTCCGATCCGATTTAATAAGGCATGGTTTGAAATTTTAACATCGCAAAATTTAAAAACCAATGATAGGAACCAACTAAAAATATCATTTGACTTGTTTCTTGATATATATCAACTTTTCAATTTCACTTTTCGATCATGATTCAGTTGTGTTTCGTTATTTGAATTGTTTAAAAATATTTATTCATTTGTTTTTCAAATTTGTTTTTGTAATTAATATTTAGATCTTACAACAATGCGCAGATTTTTAATAACTCGTTAAGAACAATAAAATTTTAATCAAAATAAAAAGTAAATTTATAAATAAAATACTAGCAACAGTTGATGTAACCAAAACTTAAAAAAATAAATATATTAATAATTAATAAATAAAATAATTATACTTATAAATAAAGTAAATATAATAATAAAGAAAAAATAAAATTTGAACTATAAATGAAAGTAATAAAACCATAAGGATTGAAAGTGTCGTAGTTAAATATAAAAAAAAAATATCATTTTACAAAGTTAACGGTTGGACCTTTAAGTTTAACGGATTACAAATTAAAACTGAGCAAACTTAGCAAAATAAGAAAAATTTAGAATTATTAAGATTGAAGGACAAAATTCAGCTAAACATAAAACAACAGGGATGAAAAATATCATTTTATAAATACGACCTATCTAAATATTTAGCATACTGCATATGTTATGAACTAATATTGTTTGGATGGTCCATACGTTGCATTCGCAAGTGTTGTGTTGCCACCCATCCAAAATGTTCCATCAACAAATTTATATCCGAATAGAATAATTCTCATCCCCTTTGTGGTGGGGCGGATGTATTACTAAGGAAGGGGGGTGGGCCCTCTATGGGTTGCTAAATAATCTAGTAGAAGTCCACACATAAAATTTTTAGGCCCTCAACCAATTTATTAGCAGGCCCCCAATATTTTGAAGCCCAAAAAAAAAAAAATATTACCTACAGGCTACAGCTACGCAGGATTGCAGGAAGTGAAGAAACGCAGACGCAGCCACGCAGGGTCTGGTCGAGTGGTCGCCTCTGGTCGCCGGTTTCCTTCGCCTGAGCCGCCTTCGCCTGCCGCCTAGGTCGCCGGTTTCCTTCGCCAATCGCCAGCAAATCAGTCTAGGTTACACAAGTGGTAAAAAAACTAAAACCTCTCAACTCTCAAGTGATTTGCTAATTTGTTTTTTTTTGATTTTTTTTTTTTTCAAATTGTGATTTATGATTATTGTTTCATTGTTTGTCACTTTGTTGTGAATTTATTGAATTGAGTTTCATAAATTGTTTGTGGGATTGTTAAATGGTCTAAAATGATATTATTAGTTGTTAAATTAAATAGTTTTTTATTATTATTTTCAATCATTTTTACAGAAAGATGGAAAGATTTTATAAAAGAAAAGTTTCATCTTCGTCATCAACACCCGATTCAATTGGTGGAGAAAATTATAGGTTAAATGCTAGTAATAAAATTTCACGGAATAATTCCTCTTCGACGCCTATTATTGTAACGGATATGAATGAGCTTCCTAGTGATCCCTCTGAAAGGCCAAGAATTTTGGAATATAATGTTAATCAAAGAGATGAAGTAAGACGACATTATTGGCTTAAAGGACCATGTCAACCACGTGGGCATGACTTTCCAAGGACAATCATAGGAAATAAGCCAAGACGTTTTATCCCAGCTTGGTTTGATCAATATGGTAATTGGTTAGAGTATAGCATAAAAGCGGATAAGGCCGTTTGTTTATGTTGTTACTTATTTAGAGACCATGTTGGACATCAAGGTGGGAACGATGCATTTGTGACAGAAGGTTTTAATGGTTGGAATAAAACAGAGAGACTTGCTAGTCATGTAGGTGATATACGTAGTTTCCACAATAGGGCACTAAAAAAATGTGAAGATCTAATGAAACAAAAGCATTCTATTTCCGTTGCCCTTGATAAGCAAACTGACATTGTGAAAAAAGAGTATCGAATTCGATTGGAATCTACAATTGAGGCTTGTAGATATTTGTTGTTATGTGCATTGCCGTTTCGTGGTCATGATGAGTCGGAATCTGCAATGTGCAAAGGAAATTTTTTGGAAGCAGTGAACTTATATGTAAAACGTGATGAGGCTGCACTAAAGGTTACTTTGAAAAATGCTCCAGGAAATAGTAAAATGGTGGCTCCAAGCATTCAGAAAGATGTTGTTAATCACGTTTTACATATAAGTTCACTGCTTCCAAAAAATTTCCTTTGCACATTGCAGATTCCGACTCATCATGACCACGAAACGGCAATGCACATAACAACAAATATCTACAAGCCTCAATTGTAGATTCCAATCGAATTCGATACTCTTTTTTCACAATGTCAGTTTGCTTATCAAGGGCAACGGAAATAGACTGCTTTTGTTTCATTAGATCTTCACATTTTTTTAGTGCCCTATTGTGGAAACTACGTATATCACCTACATGACTAGCAAGTCTCTCTGTTTTATTCCAACCATTAAAACCTTCTGTCACAAATGCATCGTTCCCACCTTGATGTCCAACATGGTCTCTAAATAAGTAACAACACAAACAAAGGGCCTTATCCGCTTTTATGCTATACTCTAACCAATTACCATATTGATCAAACCAAGCTGGGATAAAACGTCTTGGCTTATTTCCTATGATTGTCCTTGGAAAGTCATGCCCACGTGGTTGACATGGTCCTTTAAGCCAATAATGTCGTCTTACTTCATCTCTTTGATTAACATTATATTCCAAAATTCTTGGCCAGGGATCACTAGGAAGCTCATTCAAATCCGTTACAATAATAGGCGTCGAAGAGGAATTATTCCGTGAAATTTTATTACTAGCATTTAACCTAGAATTTTCTCCACCAATTGAATCGGGTGTTGATGACGAAGATGAAACTTTTCTTTTATAAAATCTTTCCATCTTTCTGTAAAAATGATTGAAAATAATAATAAAAAACTATTTAATTTAACAACTAATAATATCATTTTAGACCATTTAACAATCCCACAAACAATTTATGAAACTCAATTCAATAAATTCACAACAAAGTGACAAACAATGAAACAATAATCATAAATCACAATTTGAAACAAAAAAAAATCAAAAACAACAAATTAGCAAATCACTTGAGAGTTGAGAGGTTTTAGTTTTTTTACCACTTGTGTAACCTAGACTGATTTGCTGGCGATTGGCGAAGGAAACCGGCGACCTAGGCGGCAGGCGAAGGCTCAGGCGAAGGCGGCTCAGGCGAAGGAAACCGGCGACCAGAGGCGACCACTCGAACAGACCCTGCGTGGCTGCGTCTGCGTTTCTTCACTTCCTGCGTAGCTGTAGCCTGTAGGTAATATTTTTTTTTGGGCTTCAGAATATTGGGGGCCTGCTAATAAATTGGTTGAGGGCCTAAAAATTTTATGTGTGGACTTCTACTAGATTATTTAGCATCCCATAGAGGGCCCAACCTCCCCTTCCTTAGTAATACATCCGCCCCTGTCCGCCACTGGTGGGGACCACCTCTTATAATATATATTGATTGCTTAATTATAACTTTTACTCTATTTCTTGATAGATATTTCATATTTTTAATCAATTAAAAAAAATTAGTGAAACTTTAACTATAAAAGCTACGGGACAAAATTTTATATGTTTTACAATGTTACTGAAAAGGGTTTATTATGAAAAAAACCAACATGTTTTCCAATTTTTAGCGATTTAGTTCCTCCATGTTATTTTTTACCATTAAACCCCTTATGTTACCAATTCGTTGTTGGTTTTAGGAAGTGTACCTGTTGTAACCGGTAACGTGTCCAGGTGGCGTCTTAGGTGTTAAATGAATGGTTTCGTGGAAGCTTATGTGGCATTTGAACATCTTCAAAAGGAAATTAGGGCAAAAAACCCTCATTTCATCTCTGAAGAATGAAACCCCCAAAAAACGAAACCCTAGTTTCTTCTACCATGGCATCTTCTACATCAGTGCACTGGAATAACGGATGGGAGCCAATCGATTGCGTCGGGCGACATTGCTACTGTGGATTACGAGCAGTAAGAGTCACCTCATGGACCATTCGGAACCCATGTAGAAGGTTTATTGGATGCCCTAATTACAAGGTAAGTTTTAGAACCCTGTAAATGTTGTTGTCTAGAATTCTTAAATGTTGAAGAAGAATTGTTGAAGAGTAAAACCAAGTAACAACATTTAAGAATTCTAGACAACAACATTTACAGGGTTCTAAAACTTACCTTGTAATTAGGGCATCCAATAAACCTTCTACATGGGTTCCGAATGGTCCATGAGGTGACTCTTACTGCTCGTAATCCACAGTAGCAATGTCGCCCAACGCAATCGATTGGCTCCCATCCGTTATTCCAGTGCACTGATGTAGAAGATGCCATGGTAGAAGAAACTAGGGTTTCGTTTTTGTGGGGTTTCATTCTTCAGAGATGAAATGAGGGTTTTTTGCCCTAATTTCCTTTTGAAGATGTTCAAATGCCACATAAGCTTCCACGAAACCATTCATTTAACAGGTAAGCACTTCATTTGACACCTAATACGCCACCTGGACACGTTACCGGTTACAACAGGTACACTTCCTAAAACCAACAACGAATTGGTAACATAAGGGGTTTAATGGTAAAAAATAACATGGAGGGACTAAATCGCTAAAAATTGGAAAACATGTTGGTTTTTTTCATAATAAACCCTACTGAAAACTAAGTTACAAACCTGTGAATATTTTTAATAAAATTTATTTACATAAAATTGATGTAAAGTCAAAATTAAAATATATAAATATTAGATTTTTTTTTTCTAAAAACAAGAATAATAATGTTATTTGTCATAACTATATTTTTAGGTTTGTAATTAAAAAATGGTAATTATTTATTTTTTCATCACTAATTTAAATTTTTATTTTTAAATTTGTGTATTAATAATTGATATAATTTAAAATATAACGTGTATATGTTTATTATCATAAACAAAATGCTATAATACTTTTCTAATATTGTATTATTTCTTAATAATCATAATCTGTATTTATTTTTATTGTATTATTTTAAAACTCTATATCTTTAATTGCTATGAGAATCCTAAATAATCGAATGTAGCAAACACTCCTATCATTTAAAGATTTTATTTACATGATCATGTATAAACCAAGATCATAAAATTTTTTTAACAAACATTTATATATTTATATATTACGATCTAAAAATTAAATATTGTAAGTTGTTGAAAAAATCATGTGAATGATGTAAAACACACATTAATATACATAACTAATTTGTAAGGAACGTAGAATTGGTGAATTTATTTGAAAATTACATATCATGTGTGTAATGTTAATTTAGACATGATTGTAGAAAAATTTAAAAAAAAGGTTTTTTAGGCTCGGTTTTCGGGTGCACGAGGTTTTGAGTAGCACTTTCAAGGACCTAAAAATATGGTTCGAGAGGATACCACTTATTATGCAGCACACCAGAACGTACTACATTTAAAAAACTTTTATTAAAATTTTTTTAAAACATGTTTTATATAGAGATGATATGTAAATTTCGCATACATTCACATCTTCCAACTCTTTAAAAATGATGTGAACGTACACATACATAAATTTTTATGTATGTGAACGTATATTTACATGATGCGTTATTTCATTTACTTGGAATGTGTTTGAAATTTATAAATCATGTTTGTAATGTTAATTAAAAATGTTTATGAAAAAACATTTCAAAAAAGATATTTTTAAAGGTAGTATATTTCGGTATACTATATAATAAGTAGTGTTCACTTGAACCTAAATTTATGTATGTATGCATGCATGTATATATGTATGTGAATATGTGATTAAAACTACAAGCTAAGATATGATGTTTCACATGTTGAACACCATTTTTACAAGCTATTTAGACAAATTAAATTTGAAAAGTAGAAAATTTGTATTTCCCTATTTTGACCTTGTAAACCAGTCATTTGAATGGTGTTTACAATGGGACATAACAATTAGATTCAATGATTAAATTATATTCAGACCAACTCAATTTGAAATGGAGAAGAAAACAAAATGCATTCAATTATTTATGTATTATCTGATAGAGGTCAGATTTATGTAGTATTAAAATGTTCATTGTGTGATTTAAAAGAATTAAAAGCAGTTGCTATCCTATAATTATAAATTTTAATATCATATAAAATTATTCTTCAATGCTTAAAATGTCAAATATTTAATTTATATAAAATATAAATTGAGGATTTTACAATAAGCACAAATTTTAGGTCGTGTTTGGTTTGAATAGTTTAAACAACTATTCATAAGGGATTTAGATTTAAAATATCTACATATCATGTTTGGATTAAAAAAGAAAAGGAATCTATGTTCATTTATCATTTTTGGATCTTGTTGTATTAAATTTTTACAATCCAAACGAAACCTTAAGGTGACGTTTGGTTCGCAGAATGTATAATTCTGGAATGGAATCTGTCAATGTATAAAATTCTGGAAGGAAGTGAATCTGTCGGAATAGAAATAGAGGCTGGTGAATATGAAGTCTAGTGTTTGGTTTTAGAACTGTTAAAATATTTGGAATGGAATTTAAATTCCATGACATTAACCCAAGGAAAATAGATTCCTTCAAAAGTGGTGTTTTTTTTAAAAGGAATCTTCATTTCATTCCTTTATACTGCCAAACAGCAAATGAATTGTTCATTCCAATTCTATCAAATTTCATCATATTATGGGAACCAAACGCCCCCTATTTGTTGTAAAACGAAGGCCTTTCAAGGCCAAGGGTATACAATATTTGATGTTCAATCCAATTTCTAAGTGAAAAGGTAACTTTTAATGACAATATTAAAAGGTTTTGGTGGTTGAGTATATTTGAAGGGCCATCTTTCACTTTTGTGCACTTTTAGGGGTACCCCTTCACCAAAGGGTTCCTTCATGTGCACCTTTGACTTGATCTTCTTCTATAAAAATGGAGTTGTGTCATAACCATGAATGATGATGTTTCTTGGTCCCCACTACATAGTAAATGCATGTACCAATTTTTATGATCATACATCAATGATTCAATGATCATGTAAATATAAACAAGTTCCATTGGATTCGAATCATGAAATTAAGTTACTTATAACATTCAAAAGCTTCAAGCGATGATGACGTGTCAATTTTTTTATAGGTACTCACGATGTTTAATATATAAATGATGATTACTGGATCATATACATATATGATATGGTTCCTGTAAGAAGTTAAATATTTGTGAGAAATAAAAAAAATCAATTCTAACAACTAATTTTTCGGTCCCATCCTATTTTATAATATTATCTGGTAGGTTCCCCTTTGATACAACATTTTTTATTAAATGATTAACTTAAGCTAATCTAAGCTAAGGGATGTTACATTTATTAACCTTTATGTCAAGAGTCCATAAGTATCAAACACTCATTTCTGTCTAAGGAAATGCAACTCGTTCTAAGTGAGCGTGGCACGCTCATAGGGGGGGCAGTAGCAGGCTGTCTTCCCCAGCCAAGAGCGCAGAGCGTTGGGTATGAATATCACGTGCTTTACGATGACTGCAAGACTCAAAAGCTGACAACCCCACGAACCGCGACATCGTCATCAGACAAAAACCTCCAAACTATGGGTTTTCATCAACACACATCAAAACTCAACCACATTTAATACTAATTATTGCACACGACTCCAAACTATGGGTTTTCATCAACACACATCAAAACTCAACCACATTCAATCATTTAAACCAACTAAAACGTCAAAATCCCTTAAATCTTGATTTTACTAAAAATCTAATTTTAACATAAAAGTTCATATAAAATCATATAATTTACCATATTAGCTCAAACTTTAGAAATCATCATAACAACACATCTAGGTGTTACTCTTAGATATTACATAATAAATTGATTCAAAATTGTGACTTTTAATTTAAATTGTAGAGTTCAACCACTTGTACGAGTATCTTGACTTTATTTAAAAGAATATTTATTTGTTGGTTAACAATAATTTAATTTGAGAAAAAGTTATTATTTGAAACCCTTAAAGATATATGATGTAAAGTAATAGGATCTTACTTTTCTCATTTATTTTTTTGTTTAATAAGTTTTAAATTAAAATAATTATGAAGCTTTTACCTATAAATGCATATCATTCGGTCCATAAATGTTTACTATAGAGTTGAATACCACTCGACGTAAAAAAATTTAGTCATGATTAATTAATGTTGGTATTAAAAACAACTTTATATTAAAAAAACAAGGAAATAATATTTTTAAATTGTAAAATATATAATCTATATCTATCTATCTTCTATATCTATTAATAAAGTAAAATGATTTTGCCACGTGTCGCTTCCACATTTCTCCCAAATTTCATTTTCCCGCCCATTTTTCCTTATATAACTCTTTCAATTAACTCATTTAATTTATTCTAGAAATTTTAAAATATTAATGGAAACTTATAGAATTAAATAATTTTAAATGCTTCCTAATTTAACCTCTAATTTTCCTAAAATGTTTTATCTAAAATGATCTATTTGATTTGTAATTTTTTAGTTTTTTAAAATATTTAAAGAAAATGTTAAATGTTTAATCGTATATTAAATGTATAAATTTAAAATTCGTTCTCATTCTTAAATTTGGAAATTAATATTTATTTTAAAATTATGTTAACAATCGTAATCGATTTAAATTTTTTTTCATAATCAATTGAATCAAAAAAAGATTTTATATAAAGCATTATTTTAAGTTTTTTATCATTAAAAAACAAATCTAAATATGAAAAGAGCAACACTATAATAATTTTCATAAAAGTAATACTTTCCAATAATATTGTAAATATTGTTTTCAAATTTAAAAGCAAAAACATTACAAAATTGATTTAGTTTTTATTGTAATATAATCAGTATTTCAAATATATATTTTCATATCTTCAATATATATTTATTATAATAAGAATAACAAATTTATATTTAATATAATTTTAATTATTTATCTATGTCAGTTAATATCAAAATATTATTACCTTATTTTTATTATAATAATATTTTAAGTTATCGTAACTAGAAATATATATTTCTTACGTATGTCCCATGTGTTACATGGGCCAATAATCTAGTATGTTATATTGTATATCATTGTTGTTACCCTTTCTTTTAACAGCAAAAGGTAGAACTAACAGGGAGCTTTGGCAATGTCATCACCCCCGCTTAGAACACCAACATATATTATATAATTAAATATCCAATACAGCTAGCCAGAAATTAGCACAGTACAAGAAAATACAAAAAATAAGAACGAAGAAGGACAGACCACCCATAACGACTAAATGGAATATATCGAAGATAAGAGGCTTCATCTACACAAACAAGTTCATTGTAATTTCCCAAGCATAAAAAAGATCACTTTGCTGCCTTTAAATTTGGACAAAAGATTCTATCATTTCCTTTGTACTTTTTAGACGTATAAAAAGAAGCACATGCATTTTTTAATATTATTTTATAAAAATGTAGAAGTTAATTTTCGAATAAGTTCAAAACAAAATATATGATTATCCAAAATAGACATAACTAGTGTTGTTGTCCGTGCGTTGCTGCGGGTATCCCGTATCCGTCATGAATATATATATTTTTTATCGCTTAAGATAAACTATGATCTTAAAAATTGAAACACAATGATGACAACAACGTCAATGACATTTGTTGTGTTTAAACATTAATGGGCTACATGTTTTTTTTTATGAATTTGGTTTAGCTCAATTGATGATGTCTAAAGTATATTATTTTTTTACGGTTTTATATGAGCAAAACAACATATTTTCATGTATTATGTGGTTTCGTCTATCCATGTTTTTTTTTCCTAACAAAGTCCTCAACTTATAGTTTTCTTTATGGTTTTCTATAAAAAATTTGTGTTTTCTTCTTATAACTGATCCAGTATTCCACAAAAAAAACTAACATGTATATAAGGGTTTATTATGAAAAAAACCAACATGTTTTCATGTTTTTTGCGTTTTTGTCCCTCCATGTTATTTTTTTTTTTCATAAAAGTCCTCAAGTTATTCTTTTTTTTTTTAGTGAAATTTGGACATTAGAACCCGGTTTTTAAAACCCGGTTCACAAATTATAACCGTGGTCTAAAGTCCAAATTTCACTAAAGCAAATAGAAAAGAATAACTTAAGGTTTTTTTATGAAAAAAATAACATGGAGGAACGAAAACGCAAAAAAATGTGAAAACATGTTGGTTTTTTTTCATAATAAACCCTTTTTTTTCATGAAAAGCCCTCAAACTTAATGATTTTTTTGGCAATTTTTTTTCGAAAGTCATAAATAAATAAATAACTTGAGAATTTTATTGGTAAAAAAAAACACGGAGAGGCTATACCGCATAATCATAAAAAAACATGTTTGTTTTTTTTTCCATATTAAACCTCTTTTTTTTACACAAAAAGTATGAATGACAAAAGCTGATGTTTTATATGCATCATATGAGAGAAAAGTAAAAACCAAAAAACAAAACAAAATAAATCATGATTATTTAATTCTTCAAGTTGAAGTGGAAGCAATAAATTTTCAATTTTTAAATATTTAATCAAATATATAAGTGTAGATTTTTTTATTGTATTTTTTTTCTAAATGATTAAAAGTATTAATATTTTTATATTTATTTGTTTTATTATAATATAAGGAGGTGTTAATAAATTTTAATAGAAGGGTCAAAAGTATAAATATGACAAAATAGATATTTTAATTAAATTAATAGATAAGAGACCAATGTTGAATTTAAACCTCGATAATAATGACCGATTTTGTTTATTATTATTAATTTTAACGGCAAATTAACCTACTCCTACTCTTAAATTACTCTTTTGCCCCAAATGGGGACTTCGAAACTTACTTTCACCACCTAAATTCAAACGTGCTTCAGACGGGAGTTGAACTCGTGACCTCTCAGTTGCATATCACCCCTCATACCTGATGGGCTAGACGCAACTGGTCAAAAATTAAAAGTTAAATTGCATATCACCCCTCATACCCGATTTTGTTTAATTAAAAGTCAAGAAAAAAAAAATAGAAGTTAATACAAAACATAGGGACCTTTTTATATTTAACTCTTAAATAAACATTTAAAAATTAAAAAAGTTACAAACAATAGGGACCATTCTGCAATTGGAAAAATTAGAGGGACTTAATTGTAGATTGTGAAAGCACCCAAAACGGTGCGTTTCACAATCACAATTGTTAGTTATGTAAATGTAAATTATTGATCTTTCCCTTTTTTTTTCCAACTTCTATTTGCTTTGTTTTTTTATATCATTTCGTAATGATTTCTTTTGTTTTAAGGGTTAATATTGAAAAAACCCTATAAACTTTTCTCATTTTCACGATTAAGTCCCTAAATTTTTTTCCCAATTGTTTAAGTTCCTAAACTATTTTTGTATTATTCGAAAGTATATGTTTTTGACTGGCTACCGGATGAGTAGGTAAAGCACAACAAATAAAACAAAAAGTTTAGGAACTTATTCGTTAAAACATGTAAAGATAGTGAGTTTTTTTGAATAAGACAAAAATAGTTAAGAGACATAAACAATTAGAAAAAAAAGTTTAAGGACTTAATCACAAAAACAAAGTAAAGTTTATGTGATTTTTTCGTTTTTAACCCTCGTTGTAACTCCATTCTTTTTATACATGATATGTAAATTTTACACACATTCATACATTTTATGAATTCAAAATTCACTTGAAGGTTATATACATTTATGTGTATGATTTTATAAGTGAATGATCATTTAAGACTTAGAAAGTATGAAATCCATTCGGATTCATTTGATATCGAGAAGTATTTATTTGAAGCTTTCATCATACTAAATGCACCATAATTTATTTATATATTAAATTATTAAATTATAGTCGTCCTATTAATATTGTACTGGTATTTTTTTATGTGAAACATTGCAAATGACATGCATAGGGCATCTCTAATGTAAAAGTCTTTAAATGATTTTTATTGAAAAAAGTAAAAAGCAACTTGGAAAAAGAAAGAGAGGAAAGAGATAGACACAATCAAGCAATTATAAAACCAAGCTGGTTTGAATTAAAACATTTTCTTTAAAAGCTTTTTACACATTATCATTTTTATTTAAACATTATTGACACATCATAATAGAATGTATACATACACTTTATACAAAGGTTTTGTAAAAAAAAAATCCTTTTCAAACCTATCATTGGTAACACAATGGTTGGCATTAACATGATTTTATTTAAAGGAATGAGAATTCTATTTGCATTCGGTCTTTTATGATTTGATGTGCATCTTTTAATGTGATATCTTTTAAAGCATTTTAATATTTTCTTTAATTTGTGATTTGTTATTGGATTGATGTGACATGCTAAAAGGCAAGATCGAGTGATAATTTCGGCTCATTCAAACAAACGGGTCGACGACCAGAAGAAATTTTTTTAATAATTTTGATTTTTTTCCTAAAAACAATTCGTTTAATACATCGTTTTCCTTAAAAAAAATTTTTGACCATCCATATATCCATTTGACCAATTGGGTCGAAATTGTCGTCACAACGTGAAATATGATATATTTGTTTATTTTAAAACTTTTGTGTTATAAAATGTTTATCAAGAATAAGACTCAAACTCCTGACATGAATACCAGATTAACTCCTTGTTATCGAAAGCCCTTTAGTAATAATAATAGTAATTTAAATAAATAAAAATAAAGTTAAATATATTAGTTAAAATAATAGAATTTAGTATTTTAAATAAAATAGAGGAAGGTGCAACAAATAAAAGGTGTCGCAACCCTCTTTGTATTTAGATAATTAAACCTACATGTAGTTTTAAAATCTGTTAACAAGGTTAAAGTCACTTGTAACGAAATTTAAAGTTTTATATGTTAAATAATGATGTGCTTAAAGTTGTTTTTAATCATTGATGGCTTTTGTTAAAAAATAAAATAAAATTATTTAGGTAATACAGTTTGGAAGGAAAGCCACAGGACATTGCATATTTGCTTGTTCCATGATTTGGTCTCCCAATTATTGGCACTTCGAGAATGTTTTACTCTATTTAATTTTTGGATTAATCATCGATACTTCAGAAATGATATATATAAATATATATATATATATATATATATATATATATATATATATATATATATATATATATATATATATATGCCTTTTATTAAAGTAAGTCTGAAAGTTATCATTTGGGTCAAAAAAATAATTTAGAAGTAGGAATAAGTTGGTTTGTCGAATTGTCGTTAAAAAAAAAAAATCAATACTTCAGAAATGATATATGTCATTTATTGATTTATTCAAAACAATATTATTAGTTTTGTATATATATAAACTAAAAACATACCCTTACAATCTAACTTATAAGCATGTGTTATAATGGTAAGTTTAACTAAAAAGACATGCAGAAAAATGTTAGATTACAAATAACTAAGGGAAACAGAATCATAAATCTATAACTCACTAATTATCTCAGATTCACTTCTTACATTGATTTTCTTTCAATTATCATTAACAATTTATAACCACCTTATAATAATTTATTAATATAGAATTTTGTTATCATTAAACTATTATAATTAACTGTATTTGGTTATGTGTTACTCATTAGAATGGATTAAAAATACCGTAATTAAAAGCAAATTATGATTTTAGTTAATTTAGGATGAAAATCTAACTTGTTACCCACCCCTTAGTAATTATGTTAGACTTTAGTACTCTGTTTTTAATATATATTTTTATATTTTAAAATATTTAGATTTATTTCAAATGAAAATATTCGGAGGCATGTGGGGGCATGGCTGCGTGGTGCATGGCTGCTTTTAAATTTCACTAATGCTTTTTAATTATAGATACGGTTAAAAGAGTAACTAATTACTATTTGTCATTTTTTTCATAATGTCAATTGTCATTCTTTATTATTAACATGTGTAAATTAATATTTCTAGATTTATTTTAGATTTTAAATCAATTTTTAAAAAAAAATAAAATTATGTTATATCCACTAAAATCTCAATAAAGAACATTTAAAGTGAATTTTAATAATAATAATAAACTTAAAAATTATTAATAATCATCTTTACTGTTTTAATATTCATACTTACAATTAGTTATAATAAAAGATATTCAATATTATTACTATTAAAAGTTTGAATATATCTAAGTTTAATATTTAGTGTTTTTAATTTAAGTTTTTATAGTTAAAAAAAACGTTACAAACGGATGAAAATCATATATGATTCAATAACTTTTGTCTATAATTAATTGTTAAAAAAGCAAAAAGTATATATACCGTTTGCACTTTTTTACAGTTTAGCCGTAATTTTCTTTCCCAAATAATTAGTTCCTTAAAAAATATTATAAAAATGAAAAACAACCAAATTCGTTTTAATATGAAGAAATCAAGACCGGTCCTGAACATTTTCATGACCAGGGTAAGATAAAAGAATAATGTCCTTTTAAAATTTTTTAAAAATACAACAAACTATTTGTATGGGTTTGATCATTTCTTATGTTATGTAATTTGAAATTTAAACAAGAATTATTTGATTGACAAGTAACAAAATATTTTTTATTCTAGCACATTTTGTGTATTTTGACATTAATATTATTTTGCCATTTGACTTAATCAAATATTATTGTTCACTATAAAAAAATGTTTAAAACCCTTTTCATATAAATTTTTTTTTAAGTTCTATAATGGTTAGAAAATTCATAGCGATAATATCGAATTACATGAACATGCATAATCATTTTACAAACACAATATTCAATAATGTCTAAATTGAATTGATTCATTATTTTTTTAAAAAAACTAAACTACGTTAACACCTAATCTTATATTACCCTTAACGTCTTAATTGAGATTTGAACTCACAACCATTTAAATTTATAATTTCCAACTATTTTTGCCCACCTTTAGTCCAACCCATAAACCATGGCATGGCAATGTCTACGACTCGTTTCAATATATTTTTAATTGAAAGATATATTTTACATTCTTATAAAAACTAATAATTGTAAATTAAAAATGTTTACTTTTTGTTATAATATATTTAAAAAAAATAAGAGTTCTCTATTTTCTCATGATAGAATACCTAATTTTTATATTTTTTGTTGAATATATACAAACCAACGGGGACGGATCCACATGGAAGGAAGCGGGGGGAAAGACCCCCAACGATGTGCGTAATTTGACGATTTTTAGCATATGTGTTCCGAAAAATTAACACGATGAATACCTTATATAACCCCATGTCCCAACGAAAAAATTTTCTGGATCCGCCACCGTAAACCAGATTAATAATAACTTCTTTTCTTAATTTATTTGAAACACAACCCAACCCAACTACTTCTTCCAAAAACAAGCTAAATAATCTAGTCAACATATTGCCACATCACCAAATTGTACGAATCAGAATTTGACAACTCAGCATGTTTCCCAACACGTACGGCTATGGCAAATTTTGGCAATCAAGCCGTAGCCGCCCCGAACTAATATTACAATTTTCCATTTTATTTTTTCACTCACTATATATGCAAACACAGGTCAGGTGCAAATATACATACAGATCGCTGTATGCATTTCTCTCTCTCTCTCTCTAAATCTACGTAACAATTAGCAGGAGTAAGTACCGATTACCGACTGCCCGTCGTTTTGTCTACCGGAAGGCGTATTAGATTCATTTTGTGTATTTACAAGAGAGAGGATGGCGCCGGTGTCCGGCGTTTCTTCGTCTTCCGATCGAATCCCGATGATGATGCCGGTACAGCCGGGGATGATGCTGCCCGGGGCGTTTGCGAAGGACGCAATTATCTCGTGGTTCCGAGGAGAGTTCGCGGCAGCGAACGCAATCATTGACGCTCTGTGTGGCCACCTTTCACAATTAGAGGCCGGAAGATGCGAGTACCAGTCTGTTTTTGCTTCTATACATCAGCGCAGACTAAATTGGGTCCCAATTCTTCAGATGCAGAAGTATTTTTCCATCGCCGACGTCACTTACGAGCTCCAGAAGGTGGCCGAGGAGAAGACGAGATTGGGAAGCATTGAAGAAATTAATGTCTCTTCGCCGGTGAAAGAGGAAATTCTCGAAAATTCGATTGAATGCAATGATAACAATGGAAATGGCGAGGCTGAGGTTGCTGATGTCGATTCCAACAGAGATGATTCACCAAACAGTGCGATCACCGATACAGGTATCAGTATAACACGCCTTTTCATCTACTTTAATAATTTTGATTTCTCATATATACATCTATAGAGAGATACATGAACAAATTTAGGTTTTCAAGGCTTCATAAATTATTTGCTGTATCAGTGCTATGATCTCTAATAGATCAGTCTATCTTTTAATCGCTAACTCTGAAATTATTCAGATCCACTTTCCCTGTTTCTTATCGTATGTGTAAGTTCCATTATGTTTGATCGTCATTTTGAGTTTCAACCTTTATGGATTAATTGAACTTACATACATATTCTTCTAATATTTCACGGCTTCATAGTATGTTAATTTGAATTTTAGCAAGCTTTAGGTTGCTGTATCACTTTCTGTTTGCACATATGGATGCATGTACGTCCGGAGACGTATTTTTTGCACGGAAAGCAAAGTGCCAAGGGCATCTAACACGAGCGCTTTGTAGCTTCATTGATTTTGTCGATATTATTTTATTCATTTACAGCAAAAACAATTTTAAATAGGAAACACATACAAATATATTAAGGCAATAGATTCTTTTTTCTTCTTCTTCCTTGGAGTTTCTTTGATTGAACTGTCAGTTGTGAATATGTGATTGCATGGTCGTCCTAAACAAGGGTAACATGAGCAATTGTTCAGGGCCCATCAATCTTAGGGGTCCTATTCTAAAATTTTTATATAATTAGATCTATTGACGATTGACGATGATTATTGACTTGCAAAATTTTTATTTTTAACATTTAAGATTTTTATTCATTTACCATTTTTATTATTTGTGAAATTTGCTTATTTTGAATACATATACATTTAGAGGTCCCCTTGAAGTTTCTGTCTTGAACGTTAACATTTATTAGCATGCGTGATTGATACAAATGTGTGTTTAGTAAAAACTAAAAAGAGTGTGTCTAGACGTTTTAATATGGCAAATCAAATGTTTATACAATTATTATTTATATATCAAGAATAAAGGAATTAATTTGAACCCAATTTGAAATAGGAGAGTTGGGGGTTTGTGTCTTCTTGAATCCTGAAGGTCTAGATCCATTATAATGGACGTCACCACATAATTGGTTGGTCATTGGATTCCTAATCCCTAGGCGATGCAGATTCCTTTGTGAACTCCTTTTGTTGTCTATTGTTGAATGTAACAAGTAGCTCCCCTTTATCCCTGGCCTAAATTATTATTCCCCTGAAAAAGAAAATAACAAGAGGGTGTAACTTGTGTTTGATTTGAGGCTATGTTCTTAAAAGCATGAGTTTGAAGGTACAATATAAATATATGGTTGGTCTAAAAATTGAGTTTTGAGTGTATGAAAATAACAGTTTACAACCATAAATTAGAAGTGCAATATTTTATTCATGTTAAATAAATTAGAAAATAAACATCATAATTAATCCTATACCAATCTACTTCCAAACCGAGTTTATCTATAAATAAACCATCACCTTGTTTTGCTAGTAGTTTGATTGTGATATTTACGTACATATTTACATGATTGTTTTTTTTTAATCTGTAACTGTTATATATACATACATGTTTAGAAGCCCATTTATAAGATTTTGTCCCGGGCCCCCAAAACAGTAGGAACGACCCTGTGTTTATCAAAGGAACCTTTAACATAATTTTATTTTGGGTGTTGTCATTCACAACCCTTACAGATATTATATCACACCCTTACTCACCTCCTACTCTTTCTAACTCTCATTCTTTTCTGACTCTCTCTTCTTATTCTCTCATGGGATGTAAATAAAATTTGTTTATCAATGTAGCCTTTAACTATGACTTTAAATCTTCATATGAGGCTTCAATCATTTAGCTCGAAAATATTGCTAACGTCCATCAATCATTTATATAACTATTTTTGTAGTACAAAAGCATTTAAAAGTTATGTCATGGCAGGGACAAAGGGTTTTCCTTTTGAACCTTTCTTTTGAACTCCTAGAAGACATGCATTAACATTGTTTGTCTGTATCTCGTTTGCATTTGTCTTTTCAGATGATAACATTGATTTAATGTATGTGTTTAACTGCAGGATCTGAAGAGGTTAAACCGTTACCAGAAAACAATGGAATTTGCTCAAACCAAGAAGATTGGGAGGCTCGTCGTGCTCAAATCAAGATGACAAAAGGGTTTGTAGCCAAGGAGTCCGTAAAAGGGCATATGGCGAGTTCCTTTTTTTGCAGTTTGGTTTTTTACCTTTTAAGCATAACTGAGACCCGTAAGTAAAATCAACCATAAATTTGTTATTATTTGAACTTGAGCTAATCAATAATTGACTTTGACAAACAGGTGAACGTTGTAAGAGGTTTGAAGTTGTATGAAGAAATACTTGATGATACTGAGCTATCTAAGTTGAATGACTATGTGAATGAATTACGAGTTGCAGGCCAGAATGGAGAACTCTCAGGTCGATCCCGTGATTCGTGATGCTTTTAGAGTTAAACTAGTTCTTTCCTTTTGGGACTGAAGTTTTGAGATAGTAAGGGATTGAACAGGTTTGCCAGTTAATTTCCTTTGCAATTATCTTATAGTTGCACACCAAGATAGGTTCTAAAAGTTATTCTAAACTACAGGATGAATACTCAGACACTGTTATCTATTTTGTTTCCTTCCTGAAATGAATAAAAAAATCTTACTAAAATATGCCAACAACTGAGAATCGACACTCAATTCAGACCACATCCAACATGAAGATCACAACCTGAGAATTAATAATAGATTAACAATACAAATAATACTAACACGCTATGTTATTTGCTTTCTGAAACCAGAGCACCTTCCCCGAGTCCCGGCCATAAAGTTATTTATTCTTAACTGTGATCAGGTGAGACCTTTATCAAGTACAACCAGCAGTCAAAATCAATCAAGCGAGAACTTATTCAGTTTGGAGTTCCTATATTTGGGTGGATAAAAGATGAAGTTACAAGTAAATCCCAAGGCAGTAAGCACACTCCCTCGATAAATAACTCATCAACTCAATAGTAAAATACTACATCTCGTTCTGATATAAATTAGATATTACTGATGTGTTTGTAGGCCACATCGAGCCAATTCCAGTTCCTCTTGAAGATGTGATTGACCATCTGATTCAGTATCATCTGATTTCAGAAAACAGACGACCAAATAGCTGCATCATAAGCTTTTTTGATGAGGTATAGTCATAGATCTTTTATTCTGATTCTTAACATGCTACAAGACTGTTTACAATTATACGTCTTGTTTACCATAATGATTGCGTAACGAATGCAGGGAGAATTTTCACAACCTTTCTTGAAACCACCCCATCTAGAACAACCTATCTCTACTCTGCTTCTCTCTGAATCCACAATGGCTTTCGGGCGTACTCTAGTCTGCGATAACGATGGAAATTATAAAGGACCACTCACACTTTCGCTAAAGGAAGGGTAAGCATATGTTGATTAATTTCCTTCTATTAATGTACAATAAAAATGGGTTTTTTTTTTTTGTAATTTCACAGGTCAGTCTTAGTTCTGAGAGGAAACAGTGCTGACATGGCTCGCCACGTCATGTGTCAATCTCCAACTCAAAGAATCAGTGTCACTTTCTTTAAAGTTAGAACAAAGACATACGAAAACAACTCATCAGCAACAGCCATGACCGTATGGCAGCCAAATGTTACAACGATTAAAGCCACAGATACAACGGATGTTGTCCGTAAATGGGATGTTCTTCGTGCACCACAACTGCTTATGTTAGCCCCCATTCGTCCGATGGTTATGAGCCCAAGAAGGTTGCCCCGTGGTGGCACTGGGGTTTTCTTACCATGGAGTGCCGGGTCACGAAAACCTACTAAACACCTACCACCTCGTGCCCAAAGAGGACGCCTTCTCGTAGCAGAAACACACAGAGTTGAACCGGCCTCTGATTTAGGCATCAGTGTTGCATGAGAAGATCATATTTGATAGATGAGTTCCAATCTAGAATATATTGGTGTGGTAAATTGCATGAAAAAAGTAGTTTACGTATGTATCATTTTTATTTTAGTTTTAGGTAACTAAATTTGCCATACGAAAATTCAATGTACTATTAAGGGTAATTGCTTGTTTTTAGTGACACTTTTCCACTAAGAATGACTGATGTTTATCCTTTTTTTTTTTTTTTATTTTAGAAGTACTTTTAGGGGCAAACTTAGGTGTTTTTTGTTTTTTAAGAAATTAAATATTTGAAGTCTTTTTCATGTAGTGCTCTAAAAAGAGCAGGATGCAATTAAGCCTTTTGTCAGTTGCTTCCTTTCCTTGCAGCCGAAGCAAGAAACTAGAGTTTATTACTTTTGCGGTGAATTAGAGTTTTAATGTTTAGAATTTTATAGGTATAGTTTAGTTAAAAGAGTGTGAATTTGTATTAGCCTTTAAATCGTCTTCATTACGAATCGTTTTCTACATTAGACTCTACATACGCAATTTTAATAAAATAGATCAAAACTAGAAAAAAGAAATCCCTATACACAAGAAATTATACGATCGTACGTGGGGTTCTATATATATTTTAATAACTTAACTACAAGAAAAGAGGTTAAAACATGATTGAGGTTGAAGATCGAGTAAACATGATATTTCACTTGCGGACACATGATTCTTTTCTTTTCCGACGTTCTGTTTCTGTTTCTGTTTCGTTTTAAGAAAAGACTGATGGATAAACCTGATCAGTCGCACCCATGTCGTTTTTCACTACGTACAATGTGCTCATTCGATTGAACCCGTGCGTGGTCTTCGTATGCACATTGAATGCGGAAAAAAATAAAAACAAATTAACTGATAATATGTCTTCATTTCAGTCCCTTTTTTTAAAATCATACAATTGGCTTCGGTTTTTGGACCAATGTTTATTTTTTGTTACTCTTCGAATATATTTTTCGACGAGCGGTAAAGATCATACGGTGCCCACAAGTGATCGACTGCACAAGGCTTCCTCGAGTCTAATCTCAACCAAGGTTTACCTTTTCCGCTCCAATGAAGCAGGCTAATCGGACCAGGATGTAAACTCCTACATCTTCCTTCGATGTTGTCACCACCTAACCCATGTTGGTTCCATCTATGATCGATTCGCTTGATGTTCCCCGCCAAAACTAGTAAAAACGGCGGCAATGAACCCAAGTGATATATCCGCTTTTGTTTTTGTACCGCCATCCACTCTTCGACTTTGTACGAGTACATTCCTTCCCTCCATTTATGAACATCTATAACCATCACTCCGGTGTTAAAATAACATGGATTTCGTCCGTTGAATGTTTTAGGCAATTCAGGGTCCATCCAGAAATCATTCGTGAAGTATCGCGTGAAGTTTGCCTCGCAATACTCGGGTGCAGCAAGTACCTTGTCCTCCAAATCAACTCTCCATAGCTTCTCTATGTCATCAACCATCACGATATCCGAATCCAAATAGATCATACGGTTAACATTGCTTGGTAAAATGTCTGCAAGATAGATTCTTGCGTAGTTCAACGGCTGGTCAAGCGCTTGACGGATGGATTTGGATATTTTTCCGCTAACCCTATTAGAATCGAATCTATAAACCTTAAACATGAGGTAAGGGAAGGTCATCTTGATGTTGTTGTGGATTTCTTGGTCGTAATGAGACCAAAGGAAATGAAAGAAGACGTTTTCGGGACAAAAAGAGTGTTGCAGGATGGACAAGACCGCGGCCACGGTGCCACGAAGGTAGTTGGAGTCGAGAGTCATGGCTACGTGGACAAGGTCGTGGGTGCACCGATCGGCGTTACGGAAGGCGGGAGCTTCGCGGAAAGGGGGAAGGGGGGTTTTACGGATGAGGGTAAGGCGGACATTGGTGGGTGCAATGACGAAGTTAAGGATGAAGAAAAGAGACAGGAGGCCAATTGGGAGTGAGAGAGAAGATGATCTCCTAAAGGCCATCCTGTCTTTGGCATTACAGGAGAATCAAAGACACAGAATTATTAGGGGCAAAGCAGCCATTGGAGCCAGAAATTTTAGGATTTTTTTTTACTGATTTAAAGGGATCGATCGATCTCAACAATTCGTACGTACGTTAATTTATTTGTAAGGAAGTCATGTTTATTCGGAACTAACCAACATTATATATATATATATATATATTTGTGGTCGGTTAATACTCATACCTTTTCGATTCACTTTACTCGATCAGCTTAACTTCTACTTCCTAATTTTGGTTTTCGATTCCAAATTTACTATATATTCTGACACGTCTAGCTTCAAATTCCGAATTGAAGGTCTAAAGGATCGTTAATTAGGCCACGCTTAATTTCACGGTTCGTATTCGTACTGAAAATCAGAATCAAACGAGCTTTTACCCTTCTGTTCCACACGTACGTTAAGAGTTTTTGGTTTTGGTTCGATTCAGTTTTGAATGGCATACATCCCTAGTTAAACACGATGTCTCTAAGTTACCGTTCAAACGACAACATATATTGCACTCGATGAAAACAACGTACTTAAATGATTGATATTACTCTAATTTTAAAATTTTCAAGTTTTTTCTTTATTTTTAAATAATCTCAAAGCCGTTCTTTAATTTGCTTGAAGATGCATGCATGCATGCATGAAAATAGTTAATTGAGGATTTTTAATGTATGATGCTTAATTTCCAATAAAAGAAATAATAAGATTTAACATTTTTAAATTTAAATAAGTAAATGATTAGTATTTCCCATTTCATGCAACTGCAAGAGATATGTTTGAATTTTCTTGACATACAACGATAATTCAAAATACGTATAGCTAATAGTTTATGTTATTCGGATAACATCATCAGTTATTTAATAAAGGGTCAATTGTTGAAAAGGTAACCAATTTTTTTTTTTTTTTTCTTTTATCGTTTAAAATAACAATTTTATTTCTCTTTTTATAAAAAGATATCAAACTCTTATTTTCTTTATTTAAGATAATAATAACATGTCATTTAAATAATAGATGACCGGACTTTTTAGTGATGACACGTCTAAAAAAATCTGATTTGGCACCTGAGGTGTCAAATTGTAATAATAAATAAAAAGTTAATATATTTTCCTTAGTTGTAAACTAAAAGTTTTTCCAATATTCACCCCTTACCGTTTAACATCAAGTCTTTCTTTAGACATGACAATGAGGGAGGATGGAGATCTCACTTCTCATCCCCGTTCCCTTTTCTTAATCCTCTTTTCCATTCCTGGCATCATCCCCGTCAGGTAATGAGTTTATATCTACATCCCTGTCCCAATCGAGGATCCTCATCGTGAAATTGGGTTTTTCAAACTCCTAATAAATTATTAAGTTTAAACATAAACAGTAAATAAATAAATGGATTTTTAGTATAAACTTTGATGATTAATATTACACCGTATGTATGGAGATTAGTATATTTATTAATTGTTTGCTAAAAGCATAAATGGTTTGTTATTTTCTTTAACTTTGTCCAAACAAAATATGTGTATTAATTTTATTAAAGAAAAAAAACTAATATATTTTTACGGTTTTTACGTTTTCGTCGTTTAATGTTAATTATTTTTACTTTACCATATTTACACTAAACTGACATGTTTTATTCTACTTTCTAACCTTTAAATTTTAATATTTACTTGATTAATGTAATTAATTGATAGATTAAATGTACTAATAATAATAATTAAAAAGAAGTAATAAAAAGAAACTAATTATCATCTATTTAATATTAAATTGATTTTAGGGAGATTATTATATCGAAATGTTTCGATTTTTAACTAAAAATATGGGATGATTATTATATCGAAAGTCCAAACAATACGGCAATCGAAAATCAAACAAATAAAAAACTGGGCCTACTCAAAAGTTAAAAAGCACCCTAACAAGTGCCCAATCCAACGAATACATACGTTTAGATCTTGAACCCTCCGCCACAAAAGTCCACAGCAGTCAGCAGATTCTGATTCATTCTTACAAACTTCTAAAGTCTGTTAGGCATGACAACAGAACGGGTATGATCGGGTTTATGTCCCTGTCCCCGTTGGATATTGACTTCTCGTCCCCATCCCCGATCTCATCGGGTTTCGGGGATTCCCGTCGGGCGTCGGATTTTTTTTTAACATTCTCATAAATTATTAAGTTTACACGATAAAGTAAAGTTCTAAAATATATATGCATGTATATAAACTTTATAACAAATTATCTCAACACTTTTAGTTACATACATTAATAACTAATAGTTTATACTACAACCAAAATAAAAAAATATGTATTTAAAAAGCTTGTAAAACATATAAAATAAAATAAGAAAGATAATTTAACAACGTGTGTGTAATTTATTTAAACTATAGTAATAATTTACATTATAAAATTATATAAACACAATATATTTTACTATAATATTAAATAGGATCGGGGTCGGGGTCGGAGATTAAAGCGTTTCCCATCCCCATCCCTGTTCTACTCGGGTTCGGGGAATTCCAGGCCAAGTTGGGTTGAGTTTCGGGTTTCCCGTCAGGGTCGGATTTTTTTTGTCAGGTCTATAGACTGTTTGTTACATTTCAGATTTAAGAGGTTTATACATCTGAAAACCACGTCTGAAATTAAGCTGTAGAATTCCGTCTGAAGTCTGAATTTAAAAGGTTGACGTATGATATTTTATTTAACTAACATATTAAAATCAACTTAATTAATTACAACATTTACGATCAACTCTTAATTTCAGACGTGATTTTCAGACTTTAAACTTCAATTCGCCTTTTAATTTCGGACGTAATTTTCAATCTTCACTATTTACCACTTTGAATAACAAATACAACCTACACCACCCCACTTCACATGACTTAAACCCAGGCACCAATAAATATAAATATAATTACCCAACCCCCAGTTGAAATCTTGAGTTTACGCAAAAGTCTTCCAAATTCAAGATCCTATCTTGACTTCCAGCTTTCACTCTTTACTAGAGGAATCAAATACGCCAACACAAAATCTTCCTTGCAGGTTTATAGAAATCCTGATTGGGTTTTGTTTAACTCGTCGTGAAAACCCGATTAATCTGGTGATGGTATGAATCAATCTTCTTTCGCCAATCATGGGGAGATTTCTCGGTGGCTTTCTGTTGCCTCTACTGCTATTAACAGGTACTCTTTTTTCTTTCCCCTTTTAACCTAGATAACTTGACACATCATTTATTTATTTTAGCCCCAAAATGTCTCTAGATTTTACCCAAAACAATTAGTTCATGTCAATCATGAAGTTTGAAAACGTTACTTGAATGTTAAACGTCAACTATAACCTGTTCTTTGATGATCGTTTTAAGAGTAGAGACAATGTCTCTTTTTTGTAATTTAATGTAAGTGGTCTCATGTATATTGAAAAGATTACAATTACTTTGAGATACTCGTACCATTTCTGAATAACTTAAGAAGCGAAAGAAATAGTGGTCAAATGTTTTCTCAAAGGGGTGTTTTGGATGTGCTTTTTCTTTTTGATTCAAGTTGCAAGAAAAGGTAACGAGTTTTTTTGGCAAGAAGTAAGAATTATTGATTAGGGTCAAAACAATTAGATCTGAAGAAGCAATTTTAAGTAAGAAGCAGCTGTAAAAAAACTGATTATTATGAAAACCTAGATTTATTAAATTTAATCAACTGATACTAATCATGATCAAGATTTTCTTTAAGTTGTGACAATCATTTTGAAAACACGCATTCAAACAACCCCTGTGAATGCTTAGAATAAGGCATCAATGTCAAGGGGGTGTTTTCGGATTTACGTTTTGCCAAAGTCTGTTTCCACAAGCTCCAAATTCAAGTTTTTATAAACGTTTATTTGGATCTATTATCATGTGGTTCTTAACTATTAGTTTTAATTGATTATTTTTTGACATGCTTTATCCTCGTCTTTTATGCTTTTGCAGCTGCTTTCCTCAATTGGAGTTTGATCTCTCTCGTCAATTTGCTATCTTCTCTACTTATTCTATTTTCTCCACCAAAAAGAGGTAAAGAAATGGGAGTCTCTGAAATTGTTGATCTTGTAGCAATTGAATGACAATAGCCTGGATTTCACGTCAATTCGTGTCACATTGTAAATCTGCTCCAAATGATGCTTACACCTATAATTTTCTTTTGTAGGATTTCATTCCAGAGGGGGAATACTACTATGGTTTATTATTCTTTTTTCATTTATCGCAATTTTTGCCCAAGTAACGTTTCTTATCACATGGGCCATTGAGTGTGGAAGCTGCGGAGCAGAAGAACCTTGGTGGGCAAATCTGTTAGGATTCATGATGTGAGATTTTTTTATCTGATATTTTGGTGACAGCCTATTGTTAGTATCATCTGTGTGCGTGCGATAATCATTTACTTTTTCAGAGTTGAAACATGGAGATCACCCATCGCGATTTATCTTTTGTTCGTGCAACTATTAGTGGCGTTCACTGCTTTTATTGAACTCCATGAAAGCAGATTAGGTCTGTTCAGACAAGCATATACGTTTTTTGGGAGTTTCTCTTCATCTTTTGAACAATTAGGTTAGTAACAAACTGATTTGTAGCTCTTGAGTATAAAGATTATAAATTGAAAACTTGAATTATCTGTTTATGTTTCACGATATTGAAGGTTCACATTTGAAGGTTGCTTTCTGCTTGCTGTTGCCTGCGGTTCAGTTGGTTGTGGGCATCAGCAATTCTTCTTGGGTTTCGTTGCCCTTTTTTGTTTGTAGTTGTGTGGGTCTTGTGGATTGGTCTTTAACGAGCAACTTTCACGGCCTCTTCAGGTGACTTTGTATTATTTCTCCTTAATTCTAGTATTCTACTAACAGTCTAGTCTATTGCATTTGTGTTATGGAAGTATTTGGATGTGTATTTTTAAAATGATTATTACAACTTGAATAGTAAGATATTTAAAATGAATTGTTAGCTAGTTTATTTTTACATGTATTGCCACTGATTACTGCACCTTGAAGAATTATAATTGGAATCATATAATCAGGTGCTTAAAGTGGATGGTTAATTTTACTTTACTCAATACTCAATTTTCTTACAACTCTTTATATGCTTCCTCAAATCTTTTTATCTTGACTGGTTAACCCTAAACAATAAAAAAAATATCAGGCTCTTAATAAGTTTTTGTCAAACACTAAATACTGATTATTCATTTTGGCTTCCATTTGTTTATGCTTGTCTTGAAGGTGGTGGAGACCTCTTTGGATATATGCAGGATTCAGTATTTTCTTGCTCTATGTCTATCAGCTCCCCTTAGGGTTCCCAAGGTTCTTTAATACGATATGTGATTTCATCGGCCTCTACAAAATCTCTGCAACCTCTGAGTGGACACAAATTTGTTCTGCTCTTTCGATGATCGTATTTTGCTTCATGGTATGCCTTTTTAGAAAGTTGTAAAGCGTTTCCTGTTGTTCTTGTCTTCTGTAACCTTATCTGCCCCAGTTCGTGTTATTGTATTTGCTCCTCTCGTCTTGAAATCTACATAAATACTGTTGTAGTTGTTTCTTAATCATGTAAAATATGGCTATGTTCCTCAACTCGTTGTTAGATACTGAAGTTTGCTTCTTTGCTTGATGATTTACACAGTTATCTTTTGTCAAATTTGATTTGGAAGAAATGGATTCAATCATGTCCACACGAGAAGGCAACTTGACTGAGCATCTTTTGCCCTTAAAGAACTCTTTTTTTGTTCGTGAATCAAGGTAAGTGACACACTGGCACATACAATGAATTAAAAGCATATACAAACATGATGTTATTTGCAAACATTATTATCGGTGTTTAGAGATCTCTAATTGCATGTGATGTTATTTGCAGTTCTGGTGTTAGACACACCAATGTTTTATTAAGAGGTGCAGTTTTTCGGATATTCAGCATCAACTTCTTCACATATGGTGTCCCGGTGCATATCCTTAAGCTACATCTATGTATTACTTTTCAATTTGTAGCGAACAAGTGTTTTTCATGTCTTTTTGTACTTATGGTCTATATAAATAAATGTAACACTCCCACTATATGCCCTTAAAAAAAATTAATTTAAGAAAAATATAATATACACTTGATCTAATCCAAGAAAATCAAGTCAGTTCTAGACAACTCACCTTTCAATCTTTTTGCTGTGACCTTATATTTTAAATTTTAGGGGTCTTTACATGTACATTTTGAGAGAGATTTATGTGTTTGGATAATCTACTATTGCTTACGATAATCAAATAAATATATATTTCCCTTTTTTTTCTTTTTTTTTTTTTGGGGTGGGGGGGGGGGGGGGGGGGGGGGGGGGGAGGTGGGGTGTGTCAAATAACCAATTTCAAACAGTCAGGTTGGCACAAACTGTTACTTACATACCCCTTTCTTTAATATTTTACAGAGTACTTCCTTAGATAACAAGAATTTGCTAAACATTCAACTCCATTAAAAGTGGTTGAATCGGTAATTTACTACATCTGAATATTATTCAATATTACATAATCACTTTAAGTTGCACATCCAAAAACACCCCTTGCTGAGGATTCTGAGCAAATGGGTATTCTTGATTTGTGTACAAGTTGTGACTTATTGTTCATTATTGTTAGGAATTGTAATCTTGTTGACGTGTTTGTCTGGAAATCAACAAGAAACTAAATATGGTACAATATTGTTGCTTGCTTGACGTAAGTACTGAATTCTAGTTTCAGGTTAAGTTGAGTATAATTATGTTAGGGCTTATTTGTTAAATTTTCAGTGATGAAATTGACAGGTCTCCCTGTTTGTCCTTTCTTTATGGAGCTTCTATTTTGCAAGCGTATGTGCGTTCGGGTTACTTGTGTATGTCGGTTACATTATATTTGCCTTCCCATCATTGTTCCGTTTGCACCGGCTAAATGGGCTGCTCCTCGTCTTCATTCTTTTATGGGCCGTGAGTACATATATCTTCAATGTAGCATTTTTGTACCTCAACTGGGATCTTGAGAAGGTAACCTGTACTGGAGTAAATGTCTACTTTCTTTTGTAAAAACTCTCTTGTTTTTATTCCCTTAAATTGCATATGCAGGACATGAAAATTTGGGAGATGGTGGGGTTGTGGCATTATTCTATTCCGGGACTTTTTATACTTGCTCAGTTTAGTCTTGGAGTTTTGGTTGCACTTGGTAATCTTGTGAACAATTCTGTTTTTGTTTACATCTCCAGTGAGGACCATGAGACTTCTAATGGAGACCCTACTCCTGAAGGTAAACAAACAGATACTCAAAGAATAGTTACATTTTTATTTTTCGGATCCTATTTACCAAGTGATCATGTGCAGTTAAAGAAGAAACAAAGGTGCTGATTGTGGCTACAATTGCTTGGGGACTGCGGAAATGTTCTCGTGCTATCATGTTGGTGCTAATATTTCTCATTGCAATGAAGCCTGGTTTCATCCATGCTGTGTACAGTACGTTAATTTGGATAATATTATTTGCTCTTCATTCAATCCAGTTTCATGACTAGCTCTAATATGCTCTAAAATTTGTGCTCCAGTGATATTCTTTTTCTTGTATCTTTTGAGCCACGACATCAGCAACAAAGTACGGCAAACCCTACTTATTTTGTGCGAGATTCATTTTGCTTTGTTGTACTCTCTTCAAATAACTCTTGTGTCTCAAGCATTGGAGAAAAGTGGCTCCTTAAGTTTGGAAATTTTATCTCAGTTAGGTATCTATGCTCGACTCCTTCCGTTTTGTTGCATGCTTTGTTTCTTCTAGTTTTGTGTGTGTTTCTGAGGTGTACAATATCGAATCAAATTCACACAGGCCTCCATGAACATAACAGCTCGTGGGTTTTTCTGGAAATAGCTTTGCTTGCATGCTTCTGTGCCATTCACAAACATGGGTATAAAATGCTGTTCTCGTTCTCGGCGATCGTGCAGCACACACCCTGTCCTCCAGTTGGGTTCAGCATCTTGAAAGCTGGTTTAAACAAATCAGTTTTGTTGTCCGTTTATGCATCTGGAACTGCCATAAACAGCGAAGATAATCCATCCCAAGGTGTTTACATTTGTCATACATTAGATTTAATTAAGATTTAGAAAAATTGTGCATTCAAACTGAATATTCATTTGTCATATAATAGTGTGTTCTCACCTGTTTTTGATCTTCTTTCAGAGAGAAAAGTGGCTTCATATCTCAGTGCAATTGGGCAGAAATTTCTGTCCTTGTATCGATCATTTGGCACATACATTGCTTTTGTAACGATACTTGTTACAGTTTATATGGCAAGGCCAAATTTTGTATCATTTGGGTTCATATTCCTTCTCCTGGTCTGGATTACTGGCAGACAACTCGTTGAGAAGACAAAACGGCGCCTATGGTTTCCACTGAAAGCATATGCAATTGCGATGTTCATTCTGAGCTATAGTTTGAGCATCTTCCCAAGTTTTGAATCTTGGGCGTCAACAAAGTTGGATCTTTATGCAAATCTTGGATACAATCCCCAAGCCTCATTGTTGGAAAACGTTTTAGAGCCACTGGCAATAACCGTTGTCATGCAACTTTATAGCTATGAGAGGAGACAAAGCAGGTATAGAGCATCGGAGGATCCTAACCGGATGCAGTTTGGGGTGATCGGGTTTATTAGAAGACTTCTAATATGGCATAGTCAGAAGATTTTGTTTGCTGCAATGTTTTATGCTGCTATATCTCCAATAAGCGCATTTGGGTTCTTGTATCTTCTTGGTATTGTGTTCTGTTCGATTTTACCGAAAGCTTCCAGAGTGCCATCGAAATCATTTCTGGTGTACACAGGTTTTCTTGTGACGATTGAGTACTTGTTCCAGATGTTGGGTACACGAGCTGAGATGTTTCCGGGTCAAAAATTTTATGCGTTGTCTGTTTTTCTTGGTTTGAATGCATATGAGCCTGGGTTTTGGGGTGTAGAAGCGGGGCTGCGAGCTAAAGTCCTGGTGGTTGCTGCTTGTACACTTCAATATAATGTATTTTATTGGCTGGAGATGATGCCTAGTTGGCTCTCGGGTGTGGGTCAATGGGAAGAACCGTGCCCGTTGTTCTTCTCCGAAGAAGACGTGTTACCGGTTGTCTCCTCTCCCAAGGTAGAAAACAACGCATTGTCTCATTCGAGTGTCGAGGAAAAAGGGATTAGAAGCACTAGGTCATGGCCATCAGTTGGTGATGCGAGTACGAAAACAGGAGTGGCTGAGAGTAGTAGCCGACGAAACCTGCTCGGGTATTTCTGGGGGAGTATAAACGAAAGTCATAAATGGAACAAGAAGCGTGTTCTTTCGTTGAGAAAGGAACGGCTTGAAATGCAGAAGAGTTCATTGAAAGTGTACTTGAAGTTTTGGATGGAAAACATGTTCATCCTCTTTGGGCTCGAGATTACGATGATCGCGTTGCTTCTTGCTAGTTTTGCACTTCTTAATGCAGTATCGATGCTGTACATCGCATCACTTGCCGCGTGTGTTCTTCTAGGTCGTCAATTTATACGCAAAGCATGGCCGTTGTTCGTCTTCGTGTTTGGTAGCGTACTTGTACTTGAATATTTTGCCATTTGGAGGAACAAAATTCCTTCGAGTGAACCCACACCAAGTGAGACCACCATCCACTGCCATGATTGCTGGCGAATTTCGGATTCGCATTTCAACTACTGCCGTGACTGCTGGCTCGGACTTACTGTTGATGATCCACGAGTAATGATTAGTTACTTCCTCGTCTTTATGTTTGCGTGCTTCAAGCTACGAGCAGATCGATTTGGTAGCTTCTCGGGATCGTTTACGTATCGCCAAATGATATCTCAACGTAAAAACGCATTTGTGTGGCGAGATCTCTCTTTTGAAACCAAATCGATGTGGACTATTCTCGACTACCTGAGGCTTTACTGTTACTGTCATTTGTTAGATCTCGTGCTTGCGCTAATTCTAATCACTGGAACGCTCGAGTACGATATCCTACATCTAGGGTATCTTGCTTTTGCTCTGATTTTATTTCGAATGAGGCTTACAATTCTAAAGAAAAAGAACAAGATCTTTAAGTGGTTGCGGATATACAACTTTGCTGTCATCGTTCTCTCTTTAGCGTATCAATCTCCGTTTGTCGGTGGCTTTAATGATGGGAAATGTGAAACTGTGGATTATATTTACGAGGTTATAGGATTCTACAAGTACGACTATGGATTTCGGATCACGTCAAGGTCTGCTTTGGTTGAGATCATCATTTTCATACTGGTTTCGCTGCAGTCGTATATGTTTGCTTCTGAGGAGTTTGATTACGTGTTTCGGTATCTCGAAGCTGAACAAATTGGCGCCATTGTACGTGAACAAGAAAAGAAGGCTGCCTGGAAAACCGCACAGTTGCAATATATTCGTGAAGCAGAGGAGATGAAACGTCAGCGCAATCTACAAGTCGAAAAGATGAAATCGGAGATGCTTAATTTACAAATCCAGCTTCACAGTACGGATCCTGCTCCGGCACCTATACCAGCTGCTAGTAGTGACTGCTCGCCGCTTCATGAAGGTCTACGGAGACGGAGAAGTACCGATCCAACGACCCTGAATCTCAACAACGAAGACGCTACGCCAAAGAAACAAAAATCGGATGCTTCTGTGGACACGTTTCCTTTCGAAAGTTTATCGACGCTTGCTTCTCCGAAGAAAACATCTCTTTCAGAAATCACCGAGTTTGAAGAGGATTCTCCAGAGATGCAAAAGCAAAGGAAGTTCCCGAAGAGGGAAAATTCGTTAATATCCGCTGTACAGTTGATAGGTGACGGTGTTTCGCAGGTACAATCAATAGGAAATCAGGCAGTTACGAATCTAGCAAACTACTTCAACATTCCTCATGAAGATTCAGATACAGATTCAGACATCCAAAAATCTTCATCTTTAAAGATCGATAAACATGATGCTGAACACCAAAGTGAAGGTTACGTGGCTTTCGATCGTTCGGCTTCTGTGGAATCTGATAGAAGTAGAATGAATTCTGATTCACCGAGTATACGTATCGGCCTAATCTTTCGACATATTTGGGCGCAGATGCGATCAAACAACGATGTTGTTTGCTATTGTTGCTTTGTTCTTGTCTTTCTTTGGAACTTCAGCCTGCTTTCAATGGTGTATCTTGCAGCTCTGTTCTTGTATGCACTTTGTGTCAACACGGGACCGAGTTATACGTTCTGGGTCATAATGCTGATCTACACAGAGTTCTACATCTTGATTCAGTACATGTATCAGATCATCATCCAACACTGTGGGTTCACAATCCAATCGGTTTTTCTTTCTGAATGGGGTTTTCCCACGAAAAGAATTACTTCGTCATTTGTAATCAGTTTATTACCTCTGTTTCTCGTGTACCTATTTACCCTAATTCAGAGCTCAATAACTGCGAAAGACAGCAGCTTGATTTCATCGACAGAGTTTAGTAGTCAACTGGGGGGAGTTGCGAATCATAAGGAGCTTCTGGGTTCCAGTTGGAGAGAACACGCATGGAAGATTGTTCAACTTACGAAGAATTTTGCAAAACTGATCATCAGAAACTGTACCAGATACTGGAAATCGCTGACACAAGAAGCAGAGTCACCCCCATACTTTGTTCAGCTGTCGATGGACGTTCATTCATGGCCGGAAGACGGGATCCAACCAGAAAGAATCGAATCGGGCATTAATCAAGTCCTTAGATTGGTTCATGAAGCAAGATGTAAAGAATCAAACCCGAGGACTTGCCCATGTCCCAGTATTGTTCAAGTTCAAAGCATCGAAAGGAGTAAAGAAAACCCAGATGTTGCTTTGGCTGTTTTTGAAGTCGTATATGCTTCGCCACAGGAAGAATGCACGTTAACTGAAAGGTACAAGTCACTGACTCCAGCAGCTGATGTGGCCAAGGAGATAACCGAGGCACAACGCGCCGATCTTTTTCAACAAGTTGGATTTCCGTACCCGATCGTCTCGATAATAGGAGGCGGCAAAAGAGAAATTGATCTTTATGCCTATACATTCGGTGCAGATTTGATGGTTTTCTTCTTGGTTGCCATCTTCTACCAGTCTGTTATAAAAAACAAAAGTGATTTGCTCGATGTTTATCAGCTGGAAGATCAGTTTCCAAAGGAGTTTGTGTTCATTTTGATGGCCATCTTCTTCTTGATCGTGCTTGATCGGATTATATACCTGTGTTCATTTGCTACCGGAAAAGTGATATTTTATGTCTTTAACCTCATTCTTTTCACGTATTGTGTCACGAACTACGCCTGGAACACAAAGCCGTCACAGCAAAATGCAGCGGGTTTTGCGCTCCGTGCAATATATCTCACAAAAGCTATATCTCTTGCCCTGCAAGCAACGCAAATACGATCAGGGGTTCCACACAAGAGCACGCTATACAGGCAGTTTCTTACTAGCAATGTTTCGAGAGTTAATTATTTGGGATACAGACTCTATCGAGCCCTGCCGTTCCTCTACGAGTTAAGATGCGTGCTTGATTGGTCATGCACCACCACATCTTTGACAATGTATGACTGGCTCAAGGTTAGTATCTTCCAATTCCATTGGAACAAACTTATTACAATTTTTGAGGTTTCTAGTTTTTAGGTAAAGTGATCATTGAAGCCACACGATTCCATTTCATTGTGTAATATACGAAATTCAAAGATTTGATTGATCAGAAATAACAAACATTTCTGTATTCTTGAGGACTGATATAGGTGTTTCTTTCCCTTGTAGTTGGAGGACATAAATGCAAGCTTGTATCTTGTCAAATGTGATTCCGTACTGAACAGAGCCGGTCATAAGCAAGGCGAAAAGCAAACAAGAGTGACAAAATTTTGCAATGGCATATGCTTGTTCTTTATATTAATTCTTGTTATCTGGGCTCCTATGCTTGTAAGAACCTTTGCTCTCCTTTCTCTAGACCAGACCAGGAACGGATCCTGTGAGAATTAGCTTTATAATGAAAACTCCTAAGAACCGACGATTCACAAAATTTAAACTGATGATTCACAAAAATTAGTGATCCCAAGAGGTTTTTTTTGGGAGGCGCAGTTCACTTTTTAAAATACCACTTTTCATACTCTCTCTTACTTTATTACCTACCCTATATTTCTTTATAATACTCTCTTTCCCTCTCTTACTTTTCTATCATATATCCTATTTTTCTTATTTTATAATCACCCATCTTATTTTTTCTTAAAACTAAAACTTTTTATAGAAACCCTTTATCATCTAAACAAGTTCACTTTTTATAGAAACCCTTGTTTTTTCTAAAAACTATAACTTGAAAACTGAAATTGAAAAATGACTAGTTTTCGTTAACTAAACGCAACCTTACGGTTTTCATTTGAAGGCGAGTTCTAATTTGATCCTATCTTTCTCTCTTTCTGTATACACACACATGTACATATACATACACACATATACACTAGTCTTGCACTCTCACTGTAAATGCAATTACCAACAAGTAGTGCACTTACTAAGGGATGAAGGATTACTTAAACTTGGCTTTTGTTTCTTGACAGATGTATAGTAGCGGAAATCCAACAAACATTGCAAACCCCATCAACGAGGCTAGCATTCAGTTAGACGTAAAGAGCGAGGGAGGAAGGTTAATGTTATACCAGACAACTCTATGTGCAATCACCCCATGGACAGCATTTAATTCTTCGGTTAATCTTGATCCTCATGGTTATCTTGATTCATATAATGTAAATGATATTCAACTGATATGTTGCCAAGCAGATGCCACCAATTTGTGGCTTGTTCCAAATGTCATTCAAACGAGATTCAGTCAGTCACTCGACAAGGCCATGGATATGAAGTTCAATTGGATACTCACTCGAGATAGGCCTAAAAATAAAGAAGTTGTAATGTATGGACAATCCCTAGATCCTTCTGATCTTCCGGATTCATCAGAAGTTAAACGAGTTCTTGATGGTTCTAGCAACAGTTTTAGAATAAATAATACATATCCGCGGTATTTTCGTGTCACGGGTTCAGGGGATGTCAGACCTTTCGACCAGGAGGTATATGCTTAATCTGTCTGCATTTATATTGTGTTCTTTATTGACAAAAATATACAAGAATATAATTGTGAAATTGTTAGCTTCTTTCTCTTTCTGTCCAACTTTTTTGGATTAACCTGGGTGTCCAACCTGCTTTGCGAACTGGCTAATCTCAAGGCAACCACCCGCTTTGCCGATAGCCCAGAGTCATCGTAAGCTAACCTCCATGGCCACAAGTTAGTATATTTTTTTGGCTCCTAGGGTTCGGACTCGGGACCTATAGACATTTTTACCCAACGAGACCAAGTCTTTACCACTAGGTTTCTGTCCAACTTGAGACCATGAAAAACATTTACAACATAAAACTTCTGTTTCCTTCTTTTCAAGTCAAGAATAAGCAAAAAAAACAATAGGGAAATTGCATACAATACTCGCGTACTTTATAACAAATTCTATTTTGAGTAATGTACTTTCAAATAGGTGCACTTTATAATTTGTATAGAAAGGTAATGTACTGTTAACTTCAATCAAAGTTGTTTTTGGTAAGTAGTGACAGTTATAATAATTTTCCTGACATTTATGAAAATATAACTTTTTACCCTTTTTGAAGTTTTCTTTTAGAAGTACATTACCTTGATACACAATGTGAAAGTATAGAAACTGACCTAAAGTACATTACTTTTTTTTTTTTTGCTGTTTTCTAATAAAATATATTACACTTTCTTTTCCTTTCACTTCTCTCATAACTTGCACATTGTTCCCTCCAAACTCAGGTGAATGGCGTGGATGGGTTGCTTCTTTTGAACCGTGAAGAGTCAGAATGGTGGTCTTTTTATGATATCAGTTTATTGAATTCGAGTGTCTGCGGAGAATTGATGGGACCCATGGCAATCGTTGTATCAGAAGAAACGCCACGTAAGTCTTGCTTAAAATGAAGGTCTGAGTTTTGCATAATGACCGCCTTATATTGTTGCTTATCTTTCTTGTGTTTTTCAGAGGGTTTTCTTGGAGAGACTCTGAGTAAATTCAGTATATGGGGTCTCTACATTACATTTGTGCTAGCAGTTGGTAGGTTCATAAGGCTTCAGTGCTCTGATCTCAGAATGAGAATCCCATATGAGAACCTTCCTTCTTGTGACAGGTAATGCTTTGCTATGATAGTTTGGGGATGATAATGGGGTGGTTTCGGGTAATGCCATTGGATAGGGAATTACCATTTAAGGTAAATGTGTAAAATTCACCATGAGAACTGCCACCTCCCAGTGGTATACCAAAAACCAAAACCCAAAACTCGATTATGCTAAATTTTCAACAAAGTCATGTACATTCGGGAAAATATATATATATATATATATATATATATAGCAGTTAGGATATGGTGTTAGGTTTATAGTATAAAATAGGCGAAGGACATGAAAATGTAATGTAATCTGGGTCCATATTCATTTTGGGAAACATACTTTCTAAAGGAACATTAAAGGGATCATAGTTTGAGAAACACATGTTTTGAGGATCCAAAATTCTAAACCCAGAAAATACACATTGAAGGGATAGTCATCATATAAAATAACTATCTATAAAATTATCATATTAAATAAAATAAAATAGTTTCAAAAATTACTGAAACCAGAGTTGGCATTTCATCTGATACAATTAGTTGTTGCACTACACAGGTTGATTGCAATCTGTGAGGATATTTATGCTGCTAGGGCTGAAGGGGAACTTGGAGTTGAAGAGGTTTTATATTGGACATTGGTGAAAATATACAGGTCACCTCACATGCTTCTAGAGTACACCAACCCCGACTAGCTCGTTACAGACTCAAATCGGCTAACTATACAACTGCTAACTAACATTCCCAACTTTCAATTCTTTTCGAAGGAGGGGTAGCAATCAATCCATTCATTAATCTTTAACATGTTTGTGTATATATGAATTAATAGGGTTATCGCATTGAGTTCCTTGTTTAGTTCTTGTAACATATAAACGCCATGATGCTAGCTAGCTCTTGTTGTCACTATATTTTGCTTAATTTAAAAGGTTATTTTAGACATTTGCTCTTCTCGTGATACATCTACATTTTGTGGACGTAGAATAAATGATGAAAGTTAGTAGAACACATTATGAAAGTTAGAGATCAAATTCTAGCATGTTTTTTCACATGTGATTTATATATGTTTCATGTTAGCTATGAGACCAGTCGGTAGAGTCTCTGTTAGTCATAGTCATGCATGCCAATCAAGTTAAGTAGTTAACCAATAACTCAAAATAAGTTAAAATAGTTGTTGGATAAATTGCATGTGAAAAACACTTAATCTGCCTGTTTCATCATTCAAATCCCAAACCTGTATTAAGTATCTAGTTATCTACCCACTTGCAGTTTTTAACACTATTTTTTTTCCCTTTCATCAAGTGAATATTACACTAATTCTCCTCAATAATATATAGCAATATTTTGCATGTTCATTAAGCAAATCTGATACAAAAAATAGGATTGTGCTATTTTTGAGATTTCAAAACTTATAAACAAATCCTGAACACTGTTCTATAACTATTGATTATTATTTTACAAAACTGATGATCGATTTTATAAAACTCAATCTCACACTAGAAAGGCTACATACAGCCTGAGTTGATGTGGTTGGTTTGGCCTTGGCTGAAAATCAGTTAAAAGTCAAAACCAAACTAAATATTTGGAAAAAGTAGAGATGCAAAGAAACAAGCTCAATTGTATTCATAATAGAGTCGATAATTGCTTCCTGGTTCCTAGCAAGTCCAGACTACGACTACACGCTTTACAACAGATCCCAGTTCAGATTGACCATCATGAAAAGTTGAACACAAGGCTTAAAGATACAATAAGATAGAAAGGAATCCTTGCTTTAGGTCATGAAAAAAGTCAAATAAAACACAAACAGAAAGCAACCCTTGATCGTTGAAAGTTGAAACGTCCTTTAAGTAGATTTTTTTGATTTCTTGACGCTTCTCTCGATATGTTCAGGGATGGTGTCGCCCATTACCTTTGGAGATGTGAAGCAAAAATCCGATGGCGACACATGGCTGTACTCTGGATGTTCTTTAAGATAAGCTATGATTCCTGGAGCTGCTCTTACCCTTGTGCCATCAGGTGTCACATACTGCACATCCATTTTCGAGTAGTCTCTTCTCAGAACAATTACTCTCTGAAAACCTTTTGGTGTTTTAGGGATGTTGGGTTTATCCATGACCCATGTTCGAGTGGAATCGTATTCTATGTCAGCGGGATTATCGCAGATGATTCCTTTGAGTTTGTTGCAAACAAATGGATCCTCACTTTGCTTACTTCTATACTCCTCAAACTCTTCTTCTGTTGCCAATGTCCTCCACTTGAAACAGTCATTACATTGCACAGCATACGTATCTACAGAACTCTGTGGTGGTCCCCTTGATTTCTGCATGATTTTGATCAAGAATTCCAACAGGATCAAAAAAACCCACATGAATCCATGAAGATAAACCATAAACCACAGAGACCATAAGTATTTGCAAATTTTAGAATTTCAGATGAAAATACAATAATAAGTAACACTGTAACGATAAGCAGAGGCAAAAGATCTCCAAATTTCCAATAAAAGAAAGCAACAGACAGGATGTGACGTGAGACATGATAGATCATTCAAAATGTGAAAACAATGCAGACACTAATTAGACATACATTTGAAAAATCAGGAGAAACTTTAGTTTGAAGATGAGCATTCATGCAACTACAAACAGAAAACACACACATACACACACACACACACACACCAACAACAACAACAACAATGGTCACAGATTAACGATAAGACAGATTCTGGAGCCAGACTGCATTTACAATGCTGTTCTAGCTTGTCCTGTCCAAAGAACAAGTTAATTTATCAATCTAAATCAAAGAAGAAAAAGGAAACAATGTAGCTAAGTGTGTTTACATACTTTAAATTAACAATTTTCAATCTTCATAGTTGTTTGTTTTGTGCTCGACCAGAAGCTCTCTCCATGTAAGGTAAGATGTGATTTCTTCTGTCTTTAAATGACAAAGTTATTCTGTCTTTAAATGACGAAGTAGACAACTAAACATAGTCAACTGCTGAGCCTAACACGAGTCTTTGATTGGTTATTGGCTCCTCTCTCCCCAATAATCGTCTCATGGAGTCATGACCCTTAAATGGCATATGCGTTCACATTGCGATATTGTTATGAGATCATGAACACATGTTATGAAATCATTGGCTCCTCTTTGCCATGGCTACAAGTTTAGAACATATCAGTTACATTTTTCTACCTAGAATTAATTCAAAATTGATTGACATAGGTAAAAGAGATACCATATCATAAGCATCTTGCAAGTTGCCAAGTTTAGAATGAAGTCAAACCTACTACTTTTTCTTCGGCATATTTGTTCTAGGAGGAAAGGGGCTTCCATATAATCCAGAAGATCATGACTATCTATAGATACAAAGACTAAACGACACAGCTGAAGCCAATAAATCCATAACAGGGAAAGGAAGCCTCTATTTGACAAGGGCAAAAAGAACCACACATGTGATATACACTAGCCTTGACGCCAAATATACAAATAAGAAAGCAAATGAAATCTGTCAATCTGGATTTCTTTGCTTCTGATACCCCATAGAAAAACTTATAACAAATTTACATTCAAGGAATAAATTCAGGTTCTTGATACCTCACCCAAAATTTACTCAAAAAGCTACAGAGAAATAGGAAACAATGTTGTTGATACCCCAACCCGGTCCACATCACCCAGAAAAAACACATAATATTCATGTCAAGCCTGTTGCTTTTCATGTGTAGAATTGACATATACTAATTATACACCAACTAATGTATTCACAACAACTGTTACGAATTTCACTTGCTGAAAACTCAAAATGAAGAACAACAGCGCACAAAGCCAATTATGGTAGGGTTACTTCAAAATAAAACACAAAATCATAATCTTCAAAAACAAAAACGCAGATCGGATTTTAGAAAATGCACAACATATGCCGGGCTCGAATAAAACCCTAAAATCACTTGAAAACCCTAAAAAAGACATTAAAAAATGAGAATTACAGGAGGATCGAAACAAAGTGAAATGGATTGGGAATTTAGTTAACCTTCGCCGACGATTTGGGACTCTTCTTCACGGCCGATGACCCATTTGCAGACCCTTTCTCCATGATCCGCCGAGTAGTTCAGTCTCCCTCACGTGTGTTCGTCGTGAAGTGGGTCGCAGTCGCACCTTCAGCTCAACTTTAAAGTTATATTAGCATCTGTATTTCATTACGACACAACCCAACCGTATTTAGTTTTTTATTACTAGGTTTTTTTACTTACCAATGCTATTTATTCATCAAGGCTGTCAAGATTGATCAAGATTTCGTCTGTCGTAGGATCGGATCAGGATCACAAGATCACTATATTTGAAAAAAAAATATTTATACAATAAATAAGGAAACAACATATATCAATGTTTAAAATGTTTATGGTCATCCAAAAAAAAAATCAGCATTTGACTCAGTATCCTAATGGATACAATGGTTGAGTTTGGATAAAATGTTGGATCGAATCGATAAACAATTCTACGAAAACCTGATTAAAAGAATCTGGAGTGAGTAGGTTGGTTTCTTGTCTTGACATCCCATTTCTCCACCACCACCACCACCGCCTAGTGAATATCCATAGCAATGACGACGGAGAGAAAAGGAGGGAGGAGTGGTTCCCTGTATGATGGACAAAAGAAAGTTGTGATGGTAGCGATAGGACGCCGGAGGACGAACAAAAGAGAGCTGCGACATATGCGATTGAGAAAGACCGTCATTCGAAATTAATAATTAATTATAGTAAATTCATATAGATTATATAAATACTAGTTTTTTTTAAATATCACTGCTAAGTGTCAATTGTTGATGATGACAAATGACATCAAGAGAAATGTGAAAATTTGCTTATTTATTAGTGTTTATAGAAGATATAGATTTATTTGATCTGTCCAAATTGGGTTCGTAAATATGACAATGTATTTATTTGCAATTTTCATACTTTTTTTGTCAATGTATATACTAAATCAATCACTCAAATTGACTTACCCCTTAAACTGCAACATAATGAACTTCAAAGTTGTATTGATTTTAGCTTTATTTATTAAGATTTTGCACTGCCTATAACTTGCTTACTGTTGCCTGAAAATATTAAACAACTAACAATAAGTTTTGCATAGTGAGTTAATAAGAATTAGTGATTTTACACACATTTTATGTCTTCATAATGCAAATCATGTAGTGTTTGTCATCCTCAAAACATGTTGTATACGATTTGTCATGAAGATCATTAGAACTCATATACGATGATACACGTTAAACCATACTTGTTTCGTTTTTGTTGTGGGGATTAGTCACATGTGGGAGCTAGCCGTGGTATCGCTTAATTATGCATGGTTAGCATTGGAGTAAGTTTGTCATGCTTTAAGCATGTCTTAATCGCTTGTCATGCCAAAGCATGTCATAAATGTAGTAAACAATGGTAGATTAGCTTACTCATGCCTAAGCATGTGAAATACAAAAGAATCTATAATTTTACATTAGCTCAATCATGTCAAAGATGCAACAAAATTTATAATAAGCATGCTATGTGATTAATTCATGTGTCAAGAAGGTCAAATGAATCATTAGAATCAATAAAACATCATGATATATAATATAAGAAATTGTAGAAATAATACCGTGATACCAATTATAAAATATAAGAAACTAACAAAGAAATAACAGTACTTAAATTAAATTACAATACAGAAATAAAAGATAGAAATTTAATTTACAAGGGAATAACAAATAGAATTTAAAATACAATATGAAAACAAAAGTTGAAGCTCGTGTTTGAAACGGTATCCTTTAATCAAATTCGAGTTTGTTTTACAAGGTATAACAGCCTAAACAATATATATGTATTACCAGAGCTAGACCAACTCAGACCCTTGCTTAGGCAATTTATGCCCTTCAACTTGCATTTTAAAGGATTCACGTCAACAATCCCTCAACTTTCATAACCAATGAAGATCAAAGACTTCTAAGTTTCAACAAAAAACTTTTATTTATTTCAATATATATGACATCAAATTTACAAGGTTTATGACATCATAATCAAAATAAACTCAAGATAGCGAATATTGGAAAAAAAAAAAAACTCTCTACTAGTTGTCGTACTTTGAATTTTTAGTTATCGTATTTTGAATTTTAATTGTCGTGATTTGAATTTTAGTTGTTGTAATTTGAATTTTAGTAGTTTTAAACTTTTTATGTCAAAAGATTTATGTATTTATAATATTATGTTAACTTATAATTATAATATTTGTAATTACAATTATAAAAAAGATGATGTTTGTAAAATAAAAGAAAATTTTGTAATATTATTAAATGTTAAGCCCAAAAGAAAACTCAAAAAAAGAAAAGAAAGAAAAGCCAAGCCCAAAAAAAAAAAAACTAAAAATGAAGCCCAACTAAACAAATTGAATTTTTCTTTAAAAAAATCAGATTATTCTAACAACCTATTTTTTATATCCTAAACCGGTTACATAGGTTACATTTTCTTGGGTCCAAAACCAATTAAGATCAAACTGGGATAGGATAAAAACCGATCCAAGTCGAATTGTAATCGGTATTCGTACATCTTTATAAAAATGATACAGATTGGTGGGTTAAAAGGATAACTCGTTGGATAGATATGTTAATTATGTAATATAAATTGGTGGGATAAAAGCATACAAAATACATTTAGGCAATGTATAATGATAAACACACTTTTACTTGAGATTAGCGGGTATCTTTCATAACACCCAGGTGTGAATCAGAAAATGAATAATCATAGGGAAGGTTTATGAAAATATTATGACCATGAACTTGCTTTAGGACACAATTTATGGTAAATCTTGTACGTCCATGTGGAATAAGATCTACGAATTAAGTGTAACGCGTATAATTGTATGGTGCATTAAGGAACACCTAAGTTTTTCTCTTCTCATTTCACCGACCTGTATGCCAAGTGTCGTTGGATTAAGTGTAACGCGTATCATAGTCAACAATTTTTCTTACTGTGTCTCGCCTATATAAGTTTTTGACATCTTTTTTTTATCATCATATATTTTATTAGGGTTTCAAGAGATTTTTTCGCCGTAGACGAAACACATTCATCCTTAGTCGATTTTGCTTCAATGGTAAGAGAGCTTCTGAATCTTTATTGTGTCTTTGATGCATCACAAACCTTACATTTAGTTAGCTTAAGTCACCGTGTTTTAATTTTGCAATTTGATGCATTTGTCATCTCATGGAATAATAAGAATCATAGTATAGATTGATCTTCCTTACATGGATCCGATGATCAATGTTGATTTTTCAATAGATTTGTTATGTAATCTTTTCAATTTCTTGAATTACAAAAAAGCCCCAATTATACATCATCGTTTTGGATCTTAAATCTTACTAAAATGGAAACTAGGGCATGAATAACATATTGTAGTGTCTCGAATTCAAGTTTTAAGAGTGTACTAGCTAACTTAATTTTTTAGGTTTTTATCTGATTTTTTTTAATTATTTATCTTTTGGTTTATTTCATTGTAGTTATTTTTCATAGACTAAAATCCCTTTTCATATAATGATTTTGTTTGTAAGATTATGAAATCTAACTCATTCGATCCAAACAGCCTTCTAGATCGAAGCGAAAACGACTTCTTCAAATGAAACGGGTGAACTTTACACATTCCAATCAACAAGCGACGTTTATCCAGGTATAATAAGATATTAACACTCACAAAAAATTTAAAAACGTTTGGTATGGTGGAATCGTAGTAGTAAATGAAAGCATTTAAGTTTTACAAAAAAAATTAATTACTGGTATTACATATAATTTACAAAGAAAATGAAAGAAATCTATTAAAAGTTCATTTCTTTTTCTCTTTTTGGTTTTATTTTTTTCCATTTTGATAAGGAACATAGAGTATTAATATTTATACTAAATTCAATCCCCGTATTATTTTTCATTGAGAATTGAGGTTTTCCTCACAATATAAAACACTTATATAGCATCACATATTTGATTCTTTCGATTCCATGGTACCAAACGCCTCCTTAGACGAACAAATTTTCTAATATGCCTCGTCTAAATCCAAAGACCTTTTTGGCACAAATCTAAGATTTTGAAACATACTAATTTTTTTTTTTTTTTTGTTTTTATAGTTTACAAGGGAAGATAAGGCTAAAACAACATCAAGAACTTTAATTAATCTTCTAGTGCTCAAACGAGCCCTTTCTGTAGCTATTGATGCTGAAAAAGAGGTATAATTTTCATATTTTTTGTCAACCAAATTCAGGTATAGATTATATTTGTTAAAAGAAGATCATATGATCAAAAGACAATCAAAACCCTTAATAAATTTCATCCAAATGTATTTTAAAAAACTTAAAATAGTTGCATCATAAATCAGTACTCTATAAATGATCCAAGAAAAACTTAGAATAACTCTGCTTAGTCCTACTTTATAGGAATTTGTGGTAAATATGTGTTATGATATTTTAGATGTTGAGTTAAAGTTTATGCGATTCAAATTCGTTACTTCAAGGAAAATATAGAATAGTTCTGCTTAGTCTTATCTTTTAGGAATTTTTTCGATAAATATTTGTTATGATATTTTAGATGTTGTTGAACTAAGTATTAAAAAAGTATGCAATTCAATTAATCGATATTTAAAATACATTCTAACATTCTAAGATCAAATATTACACCTATTGTAAACAAGCAAACTATATCAATATATGTTTCATGTTCATCTTTTCCCTTCTTAGTAGTTATATCTTTCAATTGTTCGAATAAAGTTAGATTGTCATAAGTTGAGCCCGATTCCAACTATATGCAACTAGGATGGTGGTTCAAAACATGACTAATTTATCCAGAAAAAGTTGGAAAAAACAAATCAAGAATCAGAACAGATTGTATTGGATATAGTTTAGCTCAATCCTGTTTTAACTTAGCCTTGATTTTTTTTTAGTTTACAATAAAATATTAAATCAAACCCAACCTAATAGAACCAGAAATTTAAACAATTAAAACTGAGAACTACAAAACTTTGGTTTAATTTTGAAACGATTTGTTGTGTTACAATTCAAGACATAAATTTACATACAGAATAAAATTTAGGGGTTTGTTTAGATTCTATACAGATTTAGAAGTGGATATGGTTTCAGTATACATTTAGAAGTAGAGAAAACTCATGAAAATATAAAAGTTTTATTTTTTAGAGTGATTTTCAAGATTTTTTTGTTTTAAATAATAAATCAAACAATAACTTTTAAATTTATGCGCAGTCCTTTTTTTCAAAACTTATCAAACAAATAGATTGGCTGATCTTGGCAAACCTAATATTTTAATGGGATGATGAGCTTGAGCTCGTTTCAAATGAAAATATTTATAAATTTTAAAAATAATCACCAATATTTATCTTTTATTTTTTTTTTAAAAATAACTTGTAATTATCTTTTATGGTGAAATGTGTCAATTAGTGTTCTTCTTTATTTTATACTAGTTTATGAACTCACATGTTACGTGGATACATTTTAATAAATAATTGGTTATATAATAATTATGTCAACTTAAAAATTAAAACATATTAGTATTAAATATTATTAAAAATACAAGAATATCATTGTTATTTATCATATTATTTATTTAATAGTAGTTACTTTTTTTTAATAATTTTAAAATATTTTATTTCTAAATTTATATGTATTTACTCGATATAATTTAAATTTTAGTTTTGCATAAAACATGATGTTTATATATATATATATATATATATATATATATATATATATATATATATATATATATATATATATATATATATATTACAATAAACAAATGTTAATATATATGAGTTTATTAATATTGTATTATGTTTAGCCAAATTCATATTTATAAATAATATTTAATTTTGTGACAAATCTATATATATAATAAAGGAGAACACCAAACACCACAAGGCGTGACCACGTTGCACCTAAAAAGATAAATACAATTTATAATTTTTAGAATAAAATAAAAGATAAATACAATTTAGTATTTCTAATATCTATAAACATTAATAAAAGATAATTAAATTTTATTCCATATTTGATGTAATAAACATTTTAAAACAATTAATTTTTTATACAATTTATTTCATTATAAAGATACATTAAATGTGAATTAACACTTGGTTAATGCATTAAATTAGTTGTCTTGTTTTAATGGTTAGATTTAACATTTAAAATGAAATTATATTATATGTGTGATAATGCATGTGACCATAGAAAAATGATTACATCACAATTAACCCATCAATTGCATTCAATGAACTTTAATTTGAGATATTTAAAAATAATGATAACATTGTATACAAAATTCTCTAAAAGTTTAGTATATATAATTAATTTAATGTATAATTTTAATTCTCTGAGATATAATTAATTTAATGTATAACATTGTATACAAAATTCTCTTAGATATAAATGTGTAATCATAATTAAATTTTAATTTAATGTATAATTTATCCCTTAATGCAGCTAATAGATAATACAATTAATCAAACTTGGCTTTTTTTTTTTTTAGTTTTAGACTTTCCGTGAAATGTCTTACAAATGAATATAACAATAATTAAAAACTTTCTTACATAGAGCTGAAAATGAAATCAAATTGCCACATCATTAATTCATATAATATATATTAAATTTTAAACATTTTTATCTCAATTTAAAATAACATGTTCTTGTACTTAAATAACACAATAGTTTGTAGTGTGTTAATTTGTGTACTAAACCAATTTAAGTATTACAAAACTATGAAAAATTATAGTGTTATGTTTTTTTATTTATAATCTTAATTGTCATATTAACAACTATTATTATAAAAAGTACTTTGATTTATAACCTTGCATTTAAAACAATACCATAATAAACTAAATTTATTAAAACTACATATATATTGTAATAATTGTTTTTTTTAACGGCAAACTATTCTACTATTACTCCTAAACTACCCATTTATCCAATAGTTACTTTCTCCACCTGTTAACACACAAAATAAGATCATAACTAAACGATGATTTAATTTGAGTGTCCACACGTACGTTATGACGAGTGTACGTATTAATTCTTTGTTAAATATTAATTGATCAAAATGTCATTAATTGTGAAATGAATTTTATATATTCAACTAATTCTATGCAACAAATTAAATATATTTATTGATACACAACGGTTGTCAATTATTATTATTTCATATTAGAAAAATTGATCTTTCCTCATTTCATGCTGGAAAAATTCATCATATTTCTATAAGATTTTAATTGACCAAATTTAATACTGATTATTATCCTCATTTCATACGTTTATTAATTCTTTTTCTAGTCTGTATTGATCTAAGATATTATCATTCCAGAAAATTAAAATTAATACATATGAGTAGTATTTCAATTTTCATAAATATATATAGGTATACTATCATAATTAAAAAGGAGTAAACAGTACAAATTATTTTTTTAATAGGTGATTAGTTTTTTTATTAAAAGATAAAAAATAAAAGACAAAGGTTCAATTCCATCCAGATATTTAAAAGATATTGTCTTAGAAACAATATTCTAATATCTATGTCTACCTATCTATAATAAATACTATTAAATGAATAACTAACATGTCAAATTCCGTGTTTTCATTTGATTTGCATATAACTGTTACTTTCAATTTTACAAAAAACAAGACTCTATTATTAAATTATCATATTTATCATGCAAAATCTTACTTCTGATCTTAAAACTAATGGGACGTTTGGTTCGCTGGAATCTGATGGAATCTGGTGGAAAAGGAATGGATTTTCCATTCTGATGGGTTGTTTGGTAGTCCAAAGGAATGAAATGATCATTCCACATTTAAAAAAAAATCCCCCCTTTTGAAGGAATGGTCATTCCATAGCAAAATGGAAGGAATTTAAATTCCATTTCTTCAAAGCAATCCTTTTAACAACAGGTATTCTCATTCTCAACAAACTATAGTATTTGGATTCAGACAGATTCAATTCCTTCCAGAATTTCATTCCTTTGACAGATTCCATTCCATTCCATCAGATTCCAGCGAACCAAACGCCCCCTAATATTATTATGTTAATTTTTAATTTTTTAAATAGTCCATAATTACATTAAAATATACAGTTGTTAATACAAATACAAAAATAAATTAAAACAATACTTAATAAAGTTTATTTCAATTTGTATCTAAAGTTAAAAATAGACACACAGCTAATAAAATTATATATATAAAGATAAAATCGATTTTTTTTTCATAAAAACCTAAAAATCGTATATGTGTAATTTGATATTTTTAGTCACAAAGTATATGTGTAACACATTTGGATGATTATGACCTTTATAAAAATAGAATATGACGGTTTTTGTTTGTATACGGATATTAATAATTTAATATATTTTGTGAATAGTTGTTGATTAGCTGTATTTTTACTTATATTAGATGTGTTATTTGAAAATAAAAAAAAATTAATGACGTGATAAATGGCTTAAAATTCTTATTCATTAAATTATTATTTACGAACTTAATTTGTGTTTATTATGAAAAAAATCAACATATTTTCATATATTTTGCGTTTTCGTCCCTCCGTGTTATTTTATTCCATAAAAGTCCTCAAGTTATTATTATTTTTTTTTGATTTAGTGAAATTTGGACATTAGAACCCGGTTTTTCAGTTTTTTAAAACCCGGTTCACAAATTATAACTGGGGTCTAATGTCCAAATTTCACTAAACAAAAAAAAAAGAATAACTTAAAGGTTTTTTTATGAAAAAAAAAATAACATAGAGGGATGAAAACGCAAAAAAAACGTGAGTTTTTTTCATAATAAACCCACTTAATTATTGTATTTTTGGTACTAATTAAAGATATACTTGTAATCTTATTTAACTTCCTATCAAAGGCAAAATTCATTAGACAACACCCACAATTTATTTATTTCCCTTCAATGTAATTAATTATAAGATATCAAATTATAATTATCTATCATTCAAGCTTAATGTTATTTGCATTTTAAATTTCCTTAAATTTTATGGAAAATATATATTATGTGCCTTCCAAAGTTCTTGGTTGAGGTCTCGGGTTCGAGCCTCACCAAGGGCGGATCTCCTTAGGTGGAGGTGTGAGATTTGGTCCTCACCCTCATGGTGTCTAACAATGGTGCTAACAACTAACCACTAACATCTGCTATTCAAAAAAAAAATTTGAATATAAATATGGTTAACTGGTAACAATATTGCATTGAATGATCATATATTGAATTGATTTCATTATTATAATATTGTGTATTCATCGAATACTATTATAAATTTTCTACGGAATTTAGGTATCTCATTAAACCAATTACCTACCAACTACATATCAAATACACAATGTAATTTAATTACATTATATTTTTTATCATATAAATATTATACGAATGTAATTGAGTATTCATCAAATTATATGTAATATTGAGCATTCAATACCCTGCAACTGTAAACCCTTTGAAACAAATAAGAAACATTATATTATATATTTTTTATAGGGTAAAAGCAACATGTTTTCATATTTTTTGTGTTTTCGTCCTTTCATGTTATTTTTTTTCCATAAAAGTCCTCAAGTTAATTGTTTCCTTTTGGTTTAGTAAAATTTAGACTTTAGAACCTGATTTTTCAGTTTTTAAAAACCCGGTTCACAAATTATAATAGGGGTCTAATGTCCAAATTTCACTAACCAAAAGTAAAAAAATAGCTTGAGGTTTTTATGGGAAAAAATAACTTGGAAGGACGAAAACGAAAAACACGTGAAAATATGTTGATTTTTTTTCATAATAAACCTTTTTTTGTAAAAGACAATTTATATATTTAAAAAAAAACCCGAAGGTATTAGTATTACTATTAATACCAAATAAATAAATTATTTTATTCACCATTTGTCGTCTTCTCATAATCCCACTTGGCATTATCTTTTTAGATAATTGTCTATTTAGGTTTTTATACAATATTTTTAATAGATTATATGTTTAATTATCAATCTATAAATCTAAATCTAAATTTTATCTTATTTATACTTATAAGTTATAAATATTTTTTTATTACATAAAAATATTAAAGTACTAGGTTAAATACTCATGTAATATATGTGTTGATTTAAAAAAATTAAAATAAATATATGTTAAGATGTATAAAATAATTATAAGAAATTACTAATTAGAGCTTATTATGTTTTAGTTAATCATTTAAGATATCAGTTAGATTGTATTATAATTGATTTGTTGTACTTAAGTTAAATCATAGTAACAACATATAACAAAATATGGTATTCTCAAATCAAAAGCGATGACGTCATGTGACACATTATTAATTATTTATTAGTATTTATATTACAAATAACTACATATTATTAAAAAAGCAAAAAAAAAAAAAAAAAGTAAATTTTGTTTCGTGCAGTTAAAACTAAAAGTTAATAATTAAATAAAAAAATTTATTTGTTATAAAAATATATATAAATATTGTGTGAATATGCTATATGTAAATTAAAATCTAGGTTTATGGATATTAAAATGTACATATTGAAAAATAAAAATTTTAAATGGATGAGAAAGAACTATTATTCATATATATTTCAATATCTAAAACAATAACAGTTAGTTATAAATAAGAATGTTATTCTTATAATTTAAAAAAGTAAGAATGAATGTTTTAATTTTAAGTTCGTATATTTTTATATAAATAAATAATTATTAAAGATATACACTTAATAAACGGGTTAATAAACTAAGGATGATAATATACTTAATAAGTAATAATGTTTTTAAGTGTCAACATGTGTCAGTCATAACTTAAAATTTACGAAAAATGATATTTAAAAATGTTTGATTATTAGACATAAATTACTAATTTGAAAGTTTGATTTTAAAAACTATATTGAGGTATAAAATAACTCAACTAAGTGTATTTCTTATCCTTTTTATTATTTAATAAAAATAATTATCGTTTATATAAAAAATATTCTATTTGAAATAGTTTAAATATTCTTTTTTTAAATATAATAAGTATTCAATAATAATGATAATAATAATAATAATAATAATAATAATAATAATAATAATATTTGTTTTGTTATATTAAATTATTCAACAAGAGCCTCGTTTCTATTTAACTCGCAACTTATGATTTTTCTATATCTATTAAAATATTTACTATTTATTTATTTTATAAATTAATGCATATAATGCATAAGTATTAATGTAGTCAAGAAAATATATTGAAAAACACATGTAATATATTGTTTCATGGAAATGTTTTGTTAATGATCATTCAACCTTCAATTAATGTATTAAGCTTGTAGTTGGTGAATCAAAAGTATTATTTTTACTAAATAACCATACTTGTTTTCAACAATTATTAATTACTTTTGGAAGGCACGTTTTAGGGAATACTGAAAAACAGAGAATAATAGGTTTATGGGCGAGTAAACAAAACCGAATAAAGAAACCAAACAAAAAAAACTAAATGTTTGATTTTTGGTTTAGAAAAACCGAAATATTTGGTTCGGATTGGTTTTACTATAAAACCAAATCGTTAAAAACTAAACCACACGAAAGTATATATATTTATAATTTTTTATTTTTAATCAATTATGTTCGATTTTTATAGTATTAATAAGCAATTGAATCCTTGAAGAAAATTGGTGTTTTGTGAAGGATTTATAAGTTACCAACTTACTTAATTAGTTGAACAATGTCTAAATTCAATAAATAATGATTGATGTAATGTTTAAATTTGTTATCTTAAGTTTTTGATACATCATATGTGATTAACGGAGTATGTAGAATGTTTGCATTAATATTAATTAATACATTAATTGTTTGCTTTAATTGATTAAATGCAAAAATTAATTTTTTTAAATAAAGACAAAGTTAAGGTTTTAAAAAGGTAAAAAAAAAATAGTGAAAACAGGGAAAACTGCATAACCAAACCGTAAAAACCGCACTCACATGCTCTTTTAGGTTATAAAAACTGCAAATTTCAGATTCAGTTTATGCTTTATGCAAAAACCACATAATGTTCATCTAAAATAAGTTTGATAAGTTAATTTTAATTTATTTATACCGAAGGGGAATAAATAAATCATGTATTATTTGTAAAAAAAATTTGAGAAGTGAGAAAATATTTATGTTATGTGTTAAACATTTAGATTAATTTTTAGATATACAAATAAAAAATGCCAATCATTTATTTTTTAATTTTTAAATAAACATGTATGTTATTGTTTCATAAAAAGTTAATTAGTCAAGATTATTCAATGCATCAGGCATGTAAATATGCGTGTTCACATCTATCTAGTAACCAATTTTATGTTTAATGTATTTAAACGAGTTATCGAACACTCGCGCGTTGCTGCGGGGTCTAAAATATTAATTACAAAAATAAATATAAAAACAAATAAATAAAAAATAATTTTCAAACAATTCAAATAACAAAACGCAACTAAACCAACATCGAATAGTGAAATTGGAACGATACAGATTCAAGAGCTAGACAAATGATACTGTTAGTCGGTTCATATAATTGGTTTTCTAGATTTTGCAATGCTAAAATTACAAAGAATATCTTATTAAATTGGATCGGAACCATAATTAATTAATCAAATATTCATAACTATAATTTGATAATTTGACATTCATTAGGTTTAATCGTCAATTTAATTTTTTGATTTCACGATCAAACCAAATAAATTTATAACGGTAAAGTCTCTAATACATCGATTAGAGTTTGTCAACGTTATAATAGTAATGTTCAATGTTATACATGATCATATTTAATAAAAAATTCTAAATATTAAATAGTTACGTTTTAATTATAAAACAATTTTATTAGAATTTAGCATCGTGCATTTGAATAATAAAGTCTTTTTTATACAATTAAACATAACATAACAGTATAAAAAGACAACTCCAAACATAAGTATAATTAAAATCATAATTTTAAGTATGTAAGAAAATGTTGTAATAATAAATGTTAAAAGAGGATTAAACAAAAATTTATTAAAATAAAAGGACTAAATAAAATATAACACTAAGATGAGGATGAACTATTAAAACCAATTTAAATTTACAATTTTCTCAAGAATTTTAATATCATACACACACATATATAAAGATGTTGAAATGAGAACCTAACTTTCGTGGTGAACTATTAAAACCTATTTAAATTTACATTTTCTCAACAAATTTGTTTTCATTTTTGTTTAATTTACAAATTTATTGTTATTAAAAAATAACATTTTTTGAACCATGCAAATCTCACAATGGCTATAATTTTTTCTCAATTTGACTTTAATGGGTTTTCTCTATTTTTTTTTATAACAAATACAATTAACTTTAGCCCATGCTTAATTATTTGATTAAAAATTATTTCATCAAAAGCTACTTAAATGGTTTTTAAAACGAACTTGAGTTTTTTATCAAACAAAATTATTATATTATAATTATAATATTATTACCATTTTATATCATTTATATTAAAAGTTACACCTATAACTATTTTTATCAAAAATATTTAAACTAAAAACTCAGTATATTCTGAAAAGCTACAGCTCTTAAAAGTTCCTACCATTAAAATCAACTCAAAATTGCAATTAATTTTGTCAAATTTTATATATTTTACATTTAAGAATTATGTTAAGCATAATTCATGTGTGAATTCACATGATATATCATTGAATGAAAACATTAAATTAAAAATATAAATTAAAGTGTCTATTTTGTCACTTTTCACTTAAGGTCTGCTGAGAAGGGATTCCCAAATCCCCTATAAATTGCTCCAAAGGCTCCTTTTGAATTTCAGCATAGAACAATCTTCTTCTTTGAAAATGTAAAAAAAAATAAACACCATGGGAGTTGTTTTTCTTCCTAGTTTTCTTTAAATTTTTGCTATCGTTTCTTCTTCTTTCACCTTATCAAATCTTTCAAACCACCGCTTGTGTTCTTGATTAATTTCAAGATTTTCACGATATCTTTGGTGTTGGATTGATGGGTATGTTTCTTAGTTTATTGATTTCAATGATTTTATCGCTGTTTTTCTTATAGGAAGTGATTTATATACAACAAAAATTTGTTATACACAACAATTTCATAAAGATTATTTTAATCTTACATTTAGAGGGTAAAGGGAATGATGATACAAGTGTTAATATGGGTATGGTAGTTAATTTATATAAAATTATTGTGTGTGTCAAAACTTTATTGTGTACAAATCACTTCCCTTTTCTTATTCTCAAGTAATTCGAATTCCTAGTTTTTTATTTGATTGCGTAAAACTGGTGTAGTTAAATTCATATCCCTCAATATATATGTTTGTTTAATTGACTGAATGAACATTTCTTGTTAGTTTTTTTTCTTTCGGAACTAATTGATTTATATGTTTTCCAATTGAGTTTCAGGACCATTCCGTTCAAGGATTATCAACCAAAGAGTTAATTAAAGGTAACTGTGCCTTTATTTTTCCCTTATTTTAAGTATTAGTTACGAAACTAATTAAAATTTTCAAACAGTTAGCACCTTCGAATGTGATTATTACGAGATCAACTAGTAGAAATACCTTCAAATACCATTTCTTGTATCATATCTTTTATGCTGTTTTTTTTTTATTTTGATATCCTGTGTTTATATCCCTCATGGGCCATGGCCAAGCTAAAAATAGCTTTTATGCCTATGGTTAGAGGTGCACAAAGATCAGATTGTGACATTTATCCAATCCGGTTTTCTTAATGATCGGTTCGGAAACCTGTTTTGAATCCATGAGTGGTTACGCTTAGACCTATTCCCTATCGGGGGCCAGGTCCATCCAATCTTGGGAGCTAAGCCACCTTGATAGACTCAAGACCATACCCTGTTTGAAAGCCCTGAATCCTTACTCTGTACGGAGCAGTAGGCTGGAGTTAGAGTCCGTATCCGTACCGTACTAAATGTAACCTATGTAAACGGTTTCGGATATGAAAATTCGGTTTTTCAAAAACCGGTTATAAAAAATATGATTTTTTAATATTTTTTTAATTTTAGTCTTTCAGTTTGGGTTTGACCTTTTTTTATCATATATTTTATAAATCTTTCATTTGGACTTTTATTTTAATAAAATTGGGCTTTTTAAATTATACATTATGACTTATACATGTACAACTTATAAGTTATAAACTTAAAACTATAATTAAGATAATAAAACTCCAAACAGATACAATTTTACTCCGATCAAATATGTTTTATATTATGTTTGATTATAAATACATAAAATTGTTTTAATCGGTTTTTAGCGCTTTTTAATCCGGTTTTTTTATAATCAGTTAATTATCCGGTAAAAGAATTTGGCCTACCCAAAAAGACCAAATCCGGTTCGGATAAAATCTGGTCCGATTATAAAAAACCGGTTTCGGATCGAAATCGGAAAACCGGATTTTTTGTGCACCTTTACCTATGGTGAAGCCGTGAAGGGGTGTTTGGGCTTCTATTTTGAATTGCTTATCATTTTATGAGTTTGCAAAAACAATAGGGAGTGTTTGGCATTGGATTTTTCAGTACGTGATTCGACTTTTTTTTTTAACCTTCAAACACCATTTTAAAAAAGCACATTCACCTTGCTTTTGCAAAACATGTTTTTTAAACTTGTTTTTGGAGTTGATAAGCAATACCAAACACGCCCTTATTATTATTGTTGTTGTTGTTGTTGTTTTTGTTATTTGTCAACACGAAACTAGATTAAGCAAAAACTAATGTGAATTGCCTATCGTTGGTATGAATTTTCCTCATCATTTCTAACAAGATTGTTTAAATATAAAGATTTTCAAGATAAGATGATGGAGGCAATGAAGGCTAAACTTGAATGGCCTAAGGAGGACGATGTATCATCTGTTGGTGGTTCTGAGTGGGAATGTACAAGTGTGGTGGGTCTTGGCAAACTTTTGTCAGACAACTTACATGGATGTTTTCGTGATGCTATCAAAAAGATTGTTGAACATGGGTATAATGATCAGGATGTTGAGCACATGGTTTTGAGGTGTGGTCCTTTCTATGGCAGCAAAGACATTGTGTCAGATATCGTGGAGAGTGCTCTAATTTCTCTAAAAAAGAAAAAGAAGCATGATGATTCAACGTTGTATACATTTGAAAATTTAGACAGCTTGGTGGAGTACATGAAGTTGGAGATGGTGACTATGCTTAGAGAAGTGAAGCCATCTTTATCTGTTCGTGAAGCAATTTGGAGTCTCTTGATAAGTGATTTGAATGTTATTCAAGCGAGTGCAGTGGAAGTAGATCCTATTAAGTTTCCAATAGATGGTAAAGCTGTTCAAGGAACCGAAACTGAAACCTCGTCTAAATCTGAATCTCGACATCAAGAAACCAATGACTCAAAGAACAATCATCAAAGTTCAAAGTCTGGGAAAAGAATTGAAGACAAATGTCCATGTTGTAGAAAATGTTGTTCAGGGAACACCCACAAAAATGTCCTTCGACAGAAGTCGTTTCACTTTGAAAAGCCACATAAGGGACGTATGTCGAAAGGCACACTAAAGGCAAAACTTACTAGCTGGGGTGATTTGACTTTGGACAAAAAAGAATCAACCTCGGGTTCTTCTTCTGTAAATAAGAACCCAACTGTGTGCTTGAAGGAAACTGAAGAGAAAGCAAAAGTTACACTTATTCCAAAGCATGAAACAATCATTCCGCCACCCGAGAAGACCGCTGATTACTATTTGGCTGGTATCCCATATGATGAATCAAAGGGTGAGCATGTGGCTCGGGATGAAAAAGATGAGATGATATTGGCTGCATATGCTCAAGTTCAGTCGTTGAAGAAAGAACTTCAAAGCTGGGATAATTGGGCGAATACGAAGGTTATGCAGGTTGCCAAGAGGCTTGGCCAGGATCGACAAGAGCTAAATATGTTGAAGGCAGAAAAAGAGGACATGGAAAAGGAAAAGAAGGATAAACAGGTAATGGAGGAAAGTACGATGAAGAGGCTATCAGAAATGACCGATGCACTGAATACTGTAAATGGCAAGATTGAGATGGCTAATTCAGCCGTTGTTAGGCTTGAGTGTGAAAAAGTTGTCCTTAAAAAGGAGTTAGAAATAACTAGATTTCAAAGCTCACGTCAAGCTAAAAATTTGGAGCGAGCGTTGCATAAAGAGCATGAAGCTTTGAAGAAATCTCAATCTTTTGGGTCAGAGAAGAAAGCATTAGAGGATGAACTTAAAGCACTGAAACGTCAAGTGACTCCGATACAACGGGACCTAGAGAAGGCTAAAGGACAACTTACAGAAACCAAGGTATATACATTTGTGCTTAATTAATGCTTTGGTCTATCTTTTAAGAACTTTTTTTTTACTAAAGCATATTAAAAATTTTTCAGACTAGGCTCGCAAAGGAAGAAATGGAGACTGCTAAATTTGTTAAGGAGGCAGAGTCTATCAGGAACGAAAGGGAACATCTTGAAGCATTGGCAAAGGAAGAGGATGAGATAGTTATGGAAAACACCAAGAAAGAGTTAACGATGATGGAAAATGAAATGAAGAGAATTCAATATGAGATATCTGCGATTAAGTTAGAGTCAGAAACCAAGAAAATCGCAGCAATGCGCCATGGTATGAACTGGCAACCTTCTAAAGGGGCTAGAATAGCAGATCTTCTCATAAACACCATCAAGAATCAAAACATGAGCCGGAAGAATAAGGATCGGGAATGTGTGATGTGTTTGACTGAAGAGATGACTGTGGTTTTTGTTCCTTGTGGGCATCAAGTTCTTTGTGCCGAATGCAATGTGCTTCATGAGAAGAATGGGATGAATGAATGTCCTTCTTGCAGGACTCCAATCCAGAAGAGGGTCAATGCTCGTTTCGCTAAATCTTAGAAGAGTTAATCCCGACCAAAAGTGTTTGTTTTTCAATTTTTGTTTTTCGTTGCTATCATTGTTGTTGTTTTGTTTGGGGAGCAAGTTGTGTGTTTATGTTGTAGGTGTTTCTATTGAAAGAATAACGCTACTTTTAGTATTTTAGGTTAAATAAATACAAAGAAGAAGAATGATTTAGGGTATAACGAATGTCAAGTGAGTGGTCTCTTGAGATAGTGAACCAGAAACATGTACATTCAAATATTTGGACTTTTGAGTGAAGTTATTGTATTGGCCCCCCAGAATGTGCGTATGTTCGATTTCATGTATTTTACAATCAAAATTGTGTATGTGGTGAAACCGGCCAGTTGTTTGAATTGATTGATTTATGGAAGCCAGAAGTGGTGAACTTGTAATATGTGAGTTCATAAATATATATAAAATAAGAATTAAAACATATAAATATATTATTTATTAAAGATTATTCATGTAATACTTGAGTTTATAAACTAGTTCATAATATTTTAAATGATGTCAATATTTCCTTCTTGTTCACATGCACATGTCAAAAGATACAAATTTTAATATGTCAAAAATAGTATTGTTATATATGAAATAGACATAACAAAAAGTATAAGATAGATTTGGTATATCAAGAAAAACCATGTTTTAAGTCATATTATCAATATTCATTACTGTAGCATATTCTACCACTTGATTAGTTATTTTGGTATTATTTATTTTCTTCAATTATAATGTTATTCTAACATTTGAAAAAAAAAATTGATGATTAATTGCGAGGCCATTAATGAATGAATTATTAAATGCCATTAAACTTTTGTCCACTTTTGCCATAAATCGAATTAATTTGAAGTGGCGCATTAAATATTTATAAAATCTTAGTACCATAATCCGTTAGTACCATATTTTATAAAATGGGTTGTCTATTTACACCAAATGATGTGATAGAAAAAAGTTTAGATTGACCTTGAAAGGTAAAATGGTACAACATATTTTTCTATTGGCTAATTAATTATAAAAAATTTGATTTCTAATAACATAATAATAATGATGGGGGTAGAAATAGACATTTATGGGGTGAGAATAGTAGCAATGTGTTGATTCACATGATAAATCATTGAATGAAAATATTAAATTAAAAAAAATTAGAGTGTCTGATTTGTCACTTTTCACTTAAACCCTCGTGAAATGGGCTTCCCGTAGGGATGACAACGGGACGGTTTCGGGCCGGAGAATGGAAATCTCGTCCCCATTTAAAAAAACCGCGGGTATTAAACGGGGATCCCCATCGGGTACGCGAGAAAACCCGTGGGGAATCGGGGAAACCCATTATAAATTAATAATATGATATTTGACGACATAGTTCATAATTTAAGCTTAAAACGTCAATGTGTTTAAAATTACAATACTAATATTACATTAAATCTGTATCCCTATCAAATGATAATGAAAAAAAACATTCTTTTAATAAATTATATATAAATAAATAAGTTTTTAAATTATACATAATCATTTTTATGCGTAATATATAAAATAGATAAAAATGTTCATCTTTTATATTTAATATATATACAATATAAATAGCATCTTGTTATTAAAAAGGTCATCAGAGTTCGGGAATTTAATCGGGTTATGTAAATACGGGACGGGTATGGTTTAACTTAATCGGGTTCGGGGAAACCCGCCCTGATTAAATCGGCTTTTGGTTTTCCCCGTCGATTATTTTATCTATTATTTTATATAAAGTAATAAAATAAATCAGTTGTTTATCTGTCAGATTAAGTTGTCTGGTCGAGAGATTCATTGTTCATTGAACACTATCATAGTTTTCGTTAGAAAAAATATTTTGTATTGAAATATAGATAAAAATAATATGATCATAATGGTATATTCGAATTTTTATATAATATAGTATCAAATGATATAACAGAAAAATAAAACAGTTATATATTATATATAAACTAAAAAATACAGGTCAACTGCATACCTGTCTGTTTAATGAAAATAGTCCGATGATAATAAATTTTATATCGAAATGTAGATAAAAACAATTCGATCATAATGATGTGTTCGAATTTTTATAAAATATAATATATCAAAAGTTATTATTGAAAAACAAAAATGTTATATATCTATATATTATAATAAATAAGAACAACTTTTGACACGTGTCATTCTCCTAATACATTATTTTTTCATTTTCTCGCTCTTTTTCTAAAAATAAAATTAATATTAATTTAAGTAACATACATTTCATTTAATTGGTTTAATTAGACCTTATGATTGAAACTTATTATTTGTGTTTCCTAAACTAATTGAAACTATTATTAATACTTATTAAAAGTTTTTAAAATTAACAGTGTAAAATAAAAAAGTGTAAAAAATCAATAAAATAATGAACTTCAAGTTTAAATGTCCCAAAAAATAAATAAATCTTAATAAATAATAAAATAAAAACTTCAAATTTAAATTTTAAAATAATTTTTTTAAAAGATCTATAAAATAATAAACGTCAAATTTAAATATCCGAAAGAATAAATAATTGTATGAAATAAGAACTACAAACCTTAGTATATAATAATTTTGAAAAAAAAAATTGTTTTCAAATCTTTATGACACATGATAATTAAATAATCATTCAATTTTCCAAATGCGTTGTCTTTAATAGAATTGTGTTTTAATATTTTCTAAAACTTTAAAACTAAAGTTGCAAATTTTATATTTTAAGATAACTTAATTTTGAATAATCTTGATTATTTTTTAAGTTGACGCTGGAATTGTTATATCAAGTTTTAATCACTTAATCAATAGATTTTTATTATTAATTAAACAACCTTCAATAAGAAAATTTATAAATAGTTTAATTTTAAGTCTCTAAAAAATGTACATAATTTAGATTAATATACTTCAAAAAAAAATAAAAAAGATAAAATAATTACCATTTAAAAATTATTTTGTTGATTTCTATGAGATTGATGATAACACAACAACAAATAAAATAGAGTGAAGGTTCAACATTTTTGAATCAGTAATAAGAAGATATCAATTGAATTGACTCACATATGTAATAACCATAGATAGTATATTTAAATCAATAATTCAAATATTTTGAATAACATTTTAACTATTTTTTTTTAAACTTAAACATTGACTTAGAGTCGTCATTATTTTCATTGACCCAATGATTTTGTTTGTGTGTCATATTTTTATTGGTTTTTATTGTATTTTAATTTAAGAAATGGTTCTTAAGGGATCCACCTCTTTAAATATTTAATTTATAACCAATTTGTTATATCAATCCATGTAATACATGAGTATTAACCTAGTTATATATAAATTAATAAAATAAGTCAACTACTTATCTGTCTGTTTAAGTTGAAGAGTAACCAAGTTCGTCCATGGATATATTGATAATTAAAATAGATCAAAAATCACCGACGTTTATTCAAATGTCCAATATTAATTTTTCATAACTACTTTTTTTATAATATTAAAAGCTTATATCTAGAAAAATCAAAAAGGATTTGGACGCATTTATAAATAACTGTTTTAATCTATCATTTACTCCAAGTATTTTTTTTCATCATTTTTTATTTTTCATAGAACTCAATAAATAAATTCATAATATTTTTAAAGCATATTAATTTTTTCCTTCGCGTTCACAGACACGTGTCCACAGATATATAAGCTTTAATATGTCGAAAATACTATTGTTATGGACCAATTTTTTTTTTAGGGTCAATTAATTGTGTAAGACATAACTAAAGATGTAAGACAAATTTGTTATATTAAAAAACCATGTTTTTAGTCATATAATCAATATTCATTAATGTAGCATATTCCATCACCTTGATAATGATTAGTTATTTTTGGTATTATTTTAATTATTTTCTTCAACTATAATTAATGCTATTCTAACATTTGAAAAAAAAAATAATGATTAATTGCGAGGCCATTAATGAATGAATTGTTAAATGCCATTAAATTTCTGTCCAGTTTTGCCATAAATCGAATTAGTAATATGAAGTGGTATTCAAATCTGATTTATTTCAAATAATTTTTCTTTCCTGTTGCTGCCTTTCATAAAAATAATTTTCATTATCTATTATTCCAATATATCTAAAATAATAATAACAATTACTTGTAAATTCAAGCCTAAGTTTATCAAATAACAATAGATTATTGAATGTATTTAGTTCTACATATGTAGAATTAAATCCGCTTGACTAAATTTAATTACTAAAGGTTAATGCGTAATATTAAAAATGGTTAATTGCGTTAAAAGGTAACTTACGGTCACATTTTTTATTAATTTGGGTAACATACAAACTTTTTTTCTATTTAGGATAACATATTTTTCAAATCAATTCAATTAATTTAACCATATCGGATTGAAAGGTAAAAATTATTGACGTGATAGTTTATTTGTCCAATCATTATCTTTTTTTACTAAAATGACAGTTTAATTATTATATGGCGTGCACTATTTTGTGCAATTTAAAACGACTTTTTGATAATACATTTCTATTTTGAGCAAATTTGAAAATAATTAAACAATATCAGAAATTAAAAAACACTGATAACTGAAGAAAAAATTGTCATGTCAGTAATTTTTACCTTTCAATTCGATAAGATTACCTTGATTGACTTGATTTGAAAAGTATGTTACCTTAAATAGGAAAAAATTATTATGCTACCTAATTTGAAAAAAAAAACAGTGACAATCAATTATCTTTTGATGTAATTAACCCCATTAAAAAAAGGGTAAAAATACGTAAATGCTTTAAACTTATGAAAAAAAAAATCATAAAAAAGTAAACTAAAAAGATTAGTATTATTTTAATATCAAATTTTTGTGATATATTTAATAAATCAAGTTACGAAATTAAAAACAAAAAAATCCGCAAACATGTAATCCGGATATCAAAATCTACACGTTTTAACTCCAACTTTGATTCACTCTTAGTAATTGGTTAGAAAATATGTGACAAAGTAACAAACCCATCAGCATTATTATTGTTGTAATCGAACCAGAACGAACTAGAATATGTTCATGTTCGTTCGTTTAATTTTAGTCGAATAAATGACCAAACCGAACATAAATGAACAGAAAATTCTCTGTTCGTGTTCGTTCATTAAGGAGTTGGTATGTTCATGTTCGTTTATGTTCGTTCGAACATAAATAAACAATTAAACGAACACGACTGAATATAAACAAACAAACTTGCTGAATAAAAATAAAACCACAACCACACGATTCATAGTTTTCAAAGTACATTTTGACATACGTAAGATTTAGAATAAATTACAAATTTCGGTCTCCGTACCACCACCAAACTTCAACCCCATCACTACCGTACCACCACCATCCACCCTCACCTTCTCTCTAGTTCCCATACCGCTCACCCTTACGGATTATTGCTGCAATTTTTGATAAGTGGGCCCATGCCACAACCAATCAGATTTCATTGAAAGCTAGATAGATCCAGTTAACCCACTTATATATCCATCCATTGGACCCATCAAAACACTTGGATATATGTCCATTATCAGAAAAAAAAAAAAAAAAAATTTCTTCTAAAAAGAAAAATTAGCTTCTGATTATTAGACCACTTGTGTTATTAGATATCATATAGTAATATGATTTTCGTATTATATTTTTCATTTCTACATACCGTTATAAGATGTGGAAGAATAGTTATATCCTGGATACATGACCCTCAGAAAATGTTTTTTTTTTACAGAAAATGTTATCAGTTTCTGATTTTATAGGCCACTTGTATTATTAGATATCATATAATAATATGATTTTTGTATTATATTTTATTTCTACATACTGTTTTAAGACGTGGAAGAATGGTTGTAAGATGATGCTAAAAGAACATTCCTAATGGTTTAGGAATCCTTAAAAATATATTTTTTTCCTGTCATTTGAAGCTAGGATATGCACATTCATATATCCTTTATGATCAAATAAAATATATTATACAAATTAGCCACTTCAATGATGGATCATTTTAATTAGTTATTAGTGAATGGTTTATCAATAATTGTAATATATGTTTTAAAACGATGATAGGTTGAGTATATTTGCAGTTATAATTATTTATTATATGTTTATAGAGTTGGATCAAATAAGAAACATTCTTAAATTAACAACTTTAGGATTAAATTAAAAAAATTATTTATATGGTTTGATTATACTTATTTTTTTATATATATATTTTGACTTTACATATAATATATAACAATTTAAATTTAAATTTGTTTTTTTAATTTTTGATATATCGTTTTAGTAATAGCAACTTTTTCCGAATTATTAGTTCAAAATTTTATAAATCAATAAAAAGAATATCGAATAATGATAATTAAATTGTATAAAGTATTTGAATTTTATCAACCACACATTTAAAAACCATAGTGTTTTTTTTAAATAACTGACATTCAATATATATATATATATATATATATATATATATATATATATATATATATATATATATATATATATATATATATATATATATATATATATATATATATATGAGTTCTTGATTCAAAATCAACTAGTGGTTGACTTTACTGGTAACTTGGAGGCATATTTTTTAACCACTGATTTAAATGTTTTTAATTTTTTTATGTGACATCTTTATATTGAGTCTTAATTTAATACTGGTTCAGTGGTTGAGGATATAAAATCAACACGGGAAATTATGGTTCAAAGATATTTTTTAACTATGATTTAAAAGATTTAATTCCTAGTCTCCTACTCTCCGTGAGACCGATCGGTGGGTACCCCAAATGGTGGGTCATCTCTTTTTTTTTTTTTCCTTAGAAAAATATGTAGAAAATAAAAATTATATATAGAATTATAGATTAAGGACATTTAAATATTACATAACAAAGTTAATAGGATTTATAAGTTATAAGAGTTCTTATACGTACGTTATGTACATTTATTGTGTGCATAGACACATTGAGTTTATGAGTGTATACAAAATATAATATAAAATCATCCAACCTATTAATTAGTTTTATAACGAGCCATTAATTCAGATTAAAGACATTTAAATATGACATAAAAAGTTAATAGGAACATTTATAAAGTTAGGCTAACTTTAATAGATTAAAAAGCATAATTGCCATTTTTATTAGATGTTTAAATTAAACTTTCAGAATATATAAATTAACATTGGATTTTATATGTAACACCCTCCCTTAACCCGGAAATGCCACGTCAATTCAATACACAGGTGGCATATCGCAATAGCTCTTTTATACATATGTCATAAGATAAACCGAATTCACTATTAATTTAAACTTTCACATAATCGCTGTTAACATACGATCCACTAATTACATAAACCCAAAGGATACTAACGCAAACAATACAGATTAGGTCATTACACGAAATCAACACAAAGCTTCCCAAATAGCTCCCGGCCCCAGCTAATCAAACTCGGCTGCTAATCCTGTCACTGATGCCCTGAACATGGAAGACTCGAATACGTAAGCTCGAAAGCTCGTGAGTACTCGAGGGTTAGACTCTGCACAGAATACTCGTAACACACATACACATAGCACATACACGCAAATAATCTCTAGCTCGATCCCTGGCAATCATCATCACAATACAGGTATGAACACATACATGAGATCCGAAGCCCTGCACACAATATCACTGAGGGGGGGACCCTTCCCCAACTAACGACCGTGTACACCGGTGGTTAGTCACAACCCTGTAGCACGGGCGCGAACCGGCTACAGGCCCTGCCGTGTATACACGCCCCAAGGACTGTTAGGGACAGTCAACCCGCGCGATAACCCATCGCGAATCACCGTCCGTATGGAACTCATCACGGACCCCGGACTGGATCTCATCTCATGCACATATATCACATATGTAAGAATAGAATCGTACCTGTGGCTCGCGTCCCTGTCTCAAACACATTGCACAATATACACATACAACAACGACTCGCAAAACGGTCCCGGGTTTGAAAAAGGAACTCGGGTACTCACCTGGTCGACTCACTAATCCCGTAATTTCTGACTCGGCTCGATTCGCTGACTCGTCCCTGAAATCACATAGATCCCAACTTGTTAATACAAATCCCACGAACACATATCGCAAACTCATAATGAACATGAACTCGACTCAAACTCAATTGCAATCCCCAACAGAACCCCGAAAACCCAATCAGAATACGACCCACAACAGACCCGAACCCCCGAAACAATCCCAATCGGAACCGAAACCCGATCAATACCCGAAATCCCACCCACAACTCGACTCAAAGCAATCCCAACAAGACCCTGAATATGCACAAAACCCATCCCGAGCAACCCCGAAGGAACCCGACACAATTTGACCCAACATCCCTTTCACATGATTAACTTCGGATTTCTCCTGCAGGCCCTTGGTCGCGCCGCGGACCCTCTGGTGGTCGCGCCGCGACATCGCGAAACCCCCATGGCCGACCTGCGATTTCAGTTCTGCCCAGGAGTATCAAACTCCTTCTATACACGAACTCAGTCACAAATATACACACAAATATACCAATTAACAACCTCTTACAGCTTGGAAATCACCTCATACCATTTCACAACACATAACTCAATTTAGAATCCCAATTGAAGGAAGCTTACCTCTTGCAACTCAAGAACACTACACAAAGAGGTGATGAAGATGATGAATCAGCTTCAATTTCAGCAGAAGGTTGAGTTTAAGGCTTCACCTTGCTGGAGCTCTTCACACAATTCACACACATACACTTTTTAGGTTTTAAGAATGGATAAGGGAAAAGTAAAGGATAAACATATATGTACGGTTCTATCTCAACCGGTCCCGAACCCATTAACCCGAACCCGATATCACATTTTCACAAATTATACTCGTTTAACCCATTCAACTCCACGAACCCAAATATACAGTTAATCCACTAAATTTATAACCCGGAGACACGTAGCTCGCAACCCGACACATATATATCCACTAATCGGGATCTCATTGGCCCAACGCGATATTAATTATTTAAACATCCACTAAAATAATTCCACGCAATTATCTTGAAAATTGGGATGTTACATTATATATCACCTATCAAAACTTATAATAATGATGTAAAGGTTGATCCTTAGTTTAAAGACTAGTACACATAATAACGTATTACACTTTGTATTCAAGAAATGATTCAAAAAATATACAAATAAAGAATTATAATTTTAAATCTACATAATTTAGGGATAAAAAAAATATATAACAACTCATCAAGTAATGTGTAAATGTAAATTAAATAATATTACCATAATTGTTAGAGTGAGCAAAAATTTTCATTCATACCGATCTTTTTAGATGCGTTCAATGCGTGTCTGATTGAAGTAACTGGTATTAACCTTTTGTATTAAGAAATAGTATCAATCTGTTATCAATTTCACCTCACATTAAATTTGTTTTTATATTTTGAATCGTAAAAGACCTTGTTTTAAACTTTTATATATATATATATATATATATATATATATATATATATATATATATATATATATATATATATAGTGATGGGATCCATTGTGAACAAGTTATTCGTTGTGAACGTTGTGAACAAATAACAAAAATACATATAATCATTCATATATATCAACAAGTGTTTGTAATATGATTCATATGATTCAAAATGTTCATAGAAGTGTCTATTTAAGATTCAGAAAATTCAAAAAGTTCATAGTACGTAGTTTTTATAACAAGATGCATAAGATTCAACAAGATTCATGAGATTCGACAAATTAATTGGATTCAATAAAATTCATAGGATCCAATAAGATTAATGAGTTAATAGAAGGGTTCGGTAGTATTTTCAACAAGATTCATAAGATTCAAAAGCTATTTTATGGTTGTTCACAATGTTCACAACGAATAAAGTGTTCACAAAAGATCCTTAGTCTATATATATATATATATATATATATAGGGGTGAGTTCAATAGAGAACCTCTATGCATCGAAGAACCTTGAAGAACTACGATGCATCGATAGAAAATCGTAATGCATCACGTGGAAGTTTATGCATCACACGGAAATAATGATGCATCACGAGGGTTTTTGATGCATCTCGTGGAAATAATGATGCGTCACGCGGGAATTGTGATGCATTTGTGGTGGTGCATGGAGGTTTTCTTCGATGCGTGGAGAATCTCCATTGAACCCTATATATAATATATATATATATAATAGATGATTATATATATATATATATAGATATATATTCTATATATCTATATATATATCTTCTAGTAGGTGGGTTCATGGCGGCCCCTCCATAGCCTCGCACGCACGCTTGCCGCACACTCGCCATGGTCACCCCCCCCACGTGCATCCCCTTCGGCCCCGTCCTGCATCATTAGTTCACTGCGCAACTGATTTCTACGTGGCTGAGTTGTGGTTCTTCAAGGTTTCTTCGAGGCATAAGGTTCTCCATTGAACCAACCCTATATATATATATATATCTCTATATATCTAATATTCTATCTTCTATAGCTATCTATATATATCTCGATCTCTCCTTATATATATCGATCTCTATAGAGGTTGGGTTCAAGGGAACGCTCCCATGCATCGAAAACGCTCCATGGCACCAACCACAAATGCTCACAATTCCCCCGTAATGCATCATTATTTCCACGTGATGCATCGAAAATTCTCAGAGTGAGGCATCGTTTTTACATTAGTTCCACGTGATGTAGCAAAGCCC
>JAANYP010008281.1:0-10212 GCA_020465985.1 Centrapalus pauciflorus
ACTTGTATCTTGTGTGACTATTGTCCAAGCAATAGCCACTTTATTTTTATTTGTGTGTGGCTGATTGCAACCATTAAGTCACACAACGAGTGTGTTGTTGTGGGCTTTGGTCACATAAAATTATGTCAAATGTGGCCGTAGGTGTTAAAATGTGTGACCAAATGCTCTTTTAAGTGAGGAAAACTTGTATTTTGTGTGACAATTGTCCATGCAATGGCCACTTTATTTTTATGTGTGTGTGGCTGATTGCAACCATTTGGTCACACAACGAGTCTGTTGTTGTGGGCTTTGGTCACATAAAATTATGCCAAATGTGGCCGTAGGTATTAAAAATTGTGACCATGTGCTATTTTAAGTGAGGTAAACATGTAATTTGTGTGACTATTGTCCATGCAATGGCCACTTTATTTTTATGTGTGTGTGGCTGATTGCAACCATTTGGTCACACAACGAGTGTATTGTTGTGGGTTTTGGTCACCTAAAATTATGCCAAATGTGGCCGTAGGTGTTATAAATTGTGACCATATGCTCTTTTAAGTGAGGTAAATTTGTAATTTGTGTGACTATTGTCCATGCAATTGCCACTTTATTTTTATGTGTGTGTGGCTGATTGCAACCAGTTGGTCACACAACGAGTGTGTTGTTGTGGGCTTTGGTCACATAAAATTATGCCAAATGTGGCCGTAGGTGTTAAAAATTGTGACCATATGCTATTTTAGGTGTGGTAAACTTGTAATTTGTGTGACTATTGTCCATGCAATTGCCACTTTACTTTTATGTGTGTGTGGCTGATTGCAACCATTTGGTCACACAACGAGTGTATTGTTGTGGGCTTTGGTCACCTAAAATTATGCCAAATGTGGCCGTAGGTGTTATAAATTGTGACCATATGCTCTTTTAAGTGAGGTAAACTTGTATTTTGTGTGACTATTGTCCATGCAATGAGCACTTTATTTTTATGTGTGTGTGGCTGATTGCAACCATTTGGACACACAACAAGTGTGTTGTTGTGGGCTTTGGTCACACAAAATTATGTCAAATGTGGCCGTAGGTGTTAAAAGTGTGACAATTGTCCATGCAATGGCCACTTTATTTTTATGTGTGTGTGGCTGATTGCAACCGTTTGGTCACACAACGAGTGTGTTGTTGTGGGCTTTGGTCACATAAAATTATGCCAAATGTGGCCGTAGGTGTTAAAAATTGTGACCATATGCTCTTTTAAGTGAGGTAAGCTTGTAATTTGTGTGACAATTGTCCATGCAATGGCCACTTTATTTTTATGTGTGTGTGGCTGATTGCAACCATTTGGTCACACAACGAGTGTGTTGTTGTGGGCTTTGGTCACATAAAATTATGCCAAATGTGGCCGTAGGTGTTTTAAATTGTGACCAAATGCTCTTTTAAGTGAGGTAAATTGTCATTTGTGTGACTATTGTCCATGCAATTGCCACTTTATTTTTATGTGTGTGTGGGTGATTGCAACCATTTGGTCACACAACGAGTGTGTTGTTGTGGGCTTTGGTCACATAAAATTATGTCAAATGTGGCCGTAGGTGTTAAAAAGTGTGACAACTGTTGGTACATCCCGTGTGACGATAGCAGTCTAAGTGGTCTTACATTGTGATTTAGCATGTGTTTGCTATAAATGTATTATATATGATTGATGCTTATTAGTGTTTGTATGTTTGAACTTGATGTAACGTATTACAAGAAGTTCAAACATAAAGTTCAAAGATAAAATCAATCATAAGGTAATATCATAAGTTTTATCACTTAAGAGTTTAAGTATTTTGGCTAGATTCGAATTTCTTAAGGGAATACATTCGAATCTGAGATAGATTCGAATGAGTCCATAGATTCGAATAGGCTAGATTCGAGACTGTCAATATGGACAGACTCGAATGGGCCTTGGGCCAGATTCGAGCTTGGCCCACAACAGACTCGAATCAGGGTTTATAATTAGGGATAGACTCGAATAATTAGAGGACTTTTTGCAGAATTCGTGAGGAATTAAGCAAGAGGCGATCTCGAGTTTATCAGCTAGGTGAGTGCCGTTTCGGAGAGAATTAGTACGTAGAATCGTTCGTGTGTCGTTCGTTCAGCGTCTAATAGTCTCCGTGTTCCGTTGGTTAAGAGTTGTCCGTCTAACCGTCAACGAGGATTCCGCACTCGATCACGGATCCGCGTCTAGATAGATCTTGCAGTCGTAGACCTTACAACAACTGTCCATGCAATGGCCACTTTATTTTTATGTGTGTGTGGCTGATTGCAACCATTTGGTCACACAACGAGTGCATTGTTGTGGGCTTTGGTCACATAAAATTATGTCAAATGTGGTCGTAGGTGTTAAAAAGTGTGACAATTGTCCATGCAATGAACACTTTATTTTTATGTGTGTGTGGCTGATTGCAACCATTTGGTCACACAATTGTATTGTTGTGGGCTTTGGTCACCTAAAAATATGCCAAATGTGGCCGTAGGTGTTATAAATTGTGACCATATGCTCTTTTAAGTGTGGTAAACTTGTAATTTTTGTGACTATTGTCCATGCAATTGCCACTTTATTTTTATGTGTGTGTGGCTGATTGCAACCATTTGGTCACACAACGAGGGTGTTGTTGAGGGCTTTGGTCACATAAAATTATGCCAGATGTGGCCGTAGGTGTTAAAAATTGTGACCATATGCTATTTTAAGTGTGGTAAACTTGTAATTTGTGTGACTATTGTCCATGCAATGGCCACTTTATTTTTATGTGTGTGTGGCTGATTGCAACCATTTGGTCACACAACGAGTGTCTTGTTGTGGGCTTTGGTCACCTAAAATTATGCCAAATGTGGCCGTAGGTGTTATAAAGTGTGACAATTGTCAATGCAATGGCCACTTTTTTTATGAGTGTGTGGCTGATTGCAACAATTTGGTCACACAACGAGTGTGTTGTCGTGGGCTTTGGTCACATAAAATTATGTCAAATGTGGTCGTAGGTGTTAAAAAGTGTGACAATTGTCCATGCAATGAACACTTTATTTTTATGTGTGTGTGGCTGATTGCAAACATTTGGTCCACAACGAGTGTATTGTTGTGGGCTTTAGTCACCTAAAATTATGCCAAATGTGGCCGTAGGTGTTATAAATTGTGACCATATGCTCTTTTAAGTGAGGTAAACTTGTATCTTGTGTGACTATTGTCCAAGCAATAGCCACTTTATTTTTATTTGTGTGTGGCTGATTGCAATGATTTAGTCACACAACGAGTGTGTTGTTGTGGGCTTTGGTCACATAAAATTATGTCAAATGTGGCCGTAGGTGTTAAAATGTGTGACCAAATGCTCTTTTAAGTGAGGAAAACTTGTATTTTGTGTGACAATTGTCCATGCAATGGCCACTTTATTTTTATGTGTGTGTGGCTGATTGCAACCATTTGGTCACACAACGAGTGTGTTGTCGTGGGCTTTGGTCACATAAAATTATGTCAAATGTGGTCGTAGGTGTTAAAAAGTGTGACAATTGTCCATGCAATGAACACTTTATTTTTATGTGTGTGTGGCTGATTGCAAACATTTGGTCCACAACGAGTGTATTGTTGTGGGCTTTGGTCACCTAAAATTATGCCAAATGTTGGCCGTAGTGGGTTTATAAAATTGTGACCATATTGCTCTTTCTAAGTGAGGCTAAACTTGTATCATTGTGTGACTATTTGTCCAACGCAATAGCCACTTTTATTTATTGTGTGTGGCTGATTGCAACCATTTTAGTCACACAACGAGTGTGTTGTTGTGGGCTTTGTCACATAAAATTATGTCAAATGTGGCCCGTCCAGGTGTTAAACGCGTGACCAAATGCTCTTTTAAGTGAGGAAAACTTGTATTTTGTGTGACAATTGTCCATGCAATGGCCACTTTATTTTTATGTGTGTGTGGCTGATTGCAACCATTTGGTCACACAACGAGTGTGTTGTTGTGGGCTTTGGTCACATAAAATTATGCCAAATGTGGCCGTAGGTATTAAAAATTGTGACCATGTGCTATTTTAAGTGAGGTAAACTTGTAATTTGTGTGACTATTGTCCATGCAATGGCCACTTTATTTTTATGTGTGTGTGGCTGATTGCAACCATTTGGTCACACAACGAGTGTATTGTTGTGGGTTTTGGTCACCTAAAATTATGCCAAATGTGGCCGTAGGTGTTATAAATTGTGACCATATGCTCTTTTAAGTGAGGTAAATTTGTAATTTGTGTGACTATTGTCCATGCAATTGCCACTTTATTTTTATGTGTGTGTGGCTGATTGCAACCATTTGGTCACACAACGAGTGTGTTGTTGTGGGCTTTGGTCACATAAAATTATGCCAAATGTGGCCGTAGGTGTTAAAAAATGTGACCATATGCTATTTTAGGTGTGGTAAACTTGTAATTTGTGTGACAATTGTCCATGCAATTGCCACTTTATTTTTATGTGTCTGTGGCTGATTGCAACCATTTGGTCACTCAACGAGTGTATTGTTGTGGGCTTTGGTCACCTAAAATTATGCCAAATGTGGCCGTAGGTGTTATAAATTGTGACCATATGCTCTTTTAAGTGAAGTAAACTTGTATTTTGTGTGACTATTATCCATGAAATGAGCACTTTATTTTTATGTGTGTGTGGCTGATTGCAACCATTTGGTCACACAACAAGTGTGTTGTTGTTTGCTTTGGTCACATAAAATTATGTCAAATGTGGCCGTAGGTGTTAAAAAGTGTGACCATATGCTCTTTTAAGTGAGGTAAACTTGTATTTTGTGTGACTATTGTTCATGCAATGAGCACTTTATTTTTATGTGTGTGTGGGTGATTGCAACCATTTGGTCACACAACGAGTGTGTTGTTGTGGGCTTTGGTCACATATAATTATGTCAAATGTGGCCGTAGGTGTTAAAAAGTGTGACAATTGTCCATGCAATGGCCACTTTATTTTTATGTGTGTGTGGCTGATTGCAACCATTTGGTACAACGAGTGTGTTGTTGTGGGCTTTGGTCACATAAAATTATGCCAAATGTGGCCGTAGGTGTTAAAAATTGTGACCATATGCTATTTTAGGTGTGGTAAACTTGTAATTTGTGTGACTATTGTCCATGCAATTACCACTTTATTTTTATGTGTGTGTGGCTGATTGCAACCATTTGGTCACACAACGAGTGTATTGTTGTGGGCTTTGGTCACCTAAAATTATGCCAAATGTGGCCGTAGGTGTTATAAATTGTGACCATATGCTCTTTTAAGTGAGGTAAACTTGTATCTTGTGTGACTATTGTCCAAGCAATAGCCACTTTATTTTTATTTGTGTGTGGCTGATTGCAACCATTAAGTCACACAACGAGTGTGTTGTTGTGGGCTTTGGTCACATAAAATTATGTCAAATGTGGCCGTAGGTGTTAAAATGTGTGACCAAATGCTCTTTTAAGTGAGGAAAACTTGTATTTTGTGTGACAATTGTCCATGCAATGGCCACTTTATTTTTATGTGTGTGTGGATGATTGCAACCATTTGGTCACACAACGAGTGTGTTGTTGTGGGCTTTGGTCACATAAAATTATGCCAAATGTGGCCGTAGGTTTTAAAAATTGTGACCATGTGCTATTTTAAGTGAGGTAAACTTGTAATTTGTGTGACTATTGTCCATGCGATGGCCACTTTATTTTTATGTGTGTGTGGCTGATTGCAACCATTTGGTCACACAACGAGTGTATTGTTGTGGGTTTTGGTCACCTAAAATTATGCCAAATGTGGCCGTAGGTGTTATAAATTGTGACCATATGCTCTTTTAAGTGAGGTAAATTTGTAATTTGTGTGACTATTGTTCATGCAATTGCCACTTTATTTTTATGTGTGTGTGGCTGATTGTAACCATTTGGTCACACAACGAGTGTGTTGTTGTGGGCTTTGGTCACATAAGGTTATGCCAAATGTGGCCGTAGGTGTTAAAAATTGTGACCATATGCTATTTTAGGTGTGGTAAACTTGTAATTTGTGTGACTATTGTCCATGCAATTGCCACTTTATTTTTATGTGTGTGTGGCTGATTGCAACCATTTGGTCACACAACGAGTGTATTGTTGTGGGCTTTGGTCACCTAAAATTATGCCAAATGTGGCCGTAGGTGTTATAAATTGTGACCATATGCTCTTTTAAGTGATGTAAACTTGTATCTTGTGTGACTATTGTCCAAGCAATAGCCACTTTATTTTTATTTGTGTGTGGCTGATTGCAACCATTTAGTCACACAACGAGTGTGTTGTTGTGGGCTTTGGTCACATAAAATTATGTGAAATGTAGCCGTAGGTGTTAAAATGTGTGACCAAATGCTCTTTTAAGTGAGGAAAACTTGTATTTTGTGTGACAATTGTCCATGCAATGGCCACTTTATTTTTATGTGTGTGTGGCTGATTGCAACCATTTGGTCACACAACGAGTGTGTTGTTGTGGGCTTTGGTCACATAAAATTATGCCAAATGTGGCCGTAGGTATTAAAAATTGTGACCATATGCTATTTTAAGTGAGGTAAACTTGTAATTTGTGTGACTATTGTCCATGCAATGGCCACTTTATTTTTATGTGTGTGTGGCTGATTGCAACCATTTGGTCACACAACGAGTGTATTGTTGTGGGTTTTGGTCACCTAAAATTATGCCAAATGTGGCCTTAGGTGTTATAAATTGTGACCATATGCTCTTTTAAGTGAGGTAAATTTGTAATTTGTGTGACTATTGTCCATGCAATTGCCACTTTATTTTTATGTGTGTGTGGCTGATTGCAACCATTTGGTCACACAACGAGTGTGTTGTTGTGGGCTTTGGTCACATAAAATTATGCCAAATGTGGCCGTAGGTGTTAAAAATTGTGACCATATGCTATTTTAGGTGTGGTAAACTTGTAATTTGTGTGACTATTGTCCATGCAATTGCCACTTTATTTTTATGTGTTTGTGGCTGATTGCAACCATTTGGTCACACAACGAGTGTCTTGTTGTGGGCTTTGGTCACCTAAAATTATGCCAAACGTGGCCGTAGGTGTTATAAATTGTGACCATATGCTCTTTTAAGTGAGGTAAACTTGTATTTTGTGTGACTATTGTCCATGCAATGAGCACTTTATTTTTATGTGTGTGTGTCTGATTGCAACCATTTGGTCACACAACAAGTGTGTTGTTGTGGGCTTTGGTCACATAAAATTATGTCAAATGTGGCCGTAGGTGTTAAAAAGTGTGACCATATGCTCTTTTAAGTGAGGTAAACTTGTATTTTGTGTGACTATTGTCCATGCAATGAGCACTTTATTTTTATGTGTGTGTGGCTGATTGCAACCATTTGGTCACACAACAAGTGTGTTGTTGTGGGCTTTGGTCACATAAAATTATGTCAAATGTGGCCGTAGGTGTTAAAAAGTGTGACAATTGTCAATGCAATGGCCACTTTATTTTTATGTGTGTGTGGCTGATTGCAACCATTTGGTCACACAACGAGTGTGTTGTTGTGGGCTTTGGTCACATAAAATTATGCCAAATGTGGCCGTAGGTGTTATAAATTGTGACCAAATGCTCTTTTAAGTGAGGTAAACTTGTTATTTATGTGACTATTGTCCATGCAATTGCCACTTTATTTTTATGTGTGTGTGGTGATTGCAACCATTTGGTCACACAACGAGTGTGTTGTTGTGGGCTTTGGTCACATATAATTATGTCAAATGTGGCCGTAGGTGTTAAAAAGTGTGACAATTGTCCATGCAATGGCCACTTTATTTTTATGTGTGTGTGGCTGATTGCAACCATTTGGTCACACAACGAGTGTGTTGTCGTGGGCTTTGGTCACATAAAATTATGTCAAATGTGGCTGTAGGTGTTAAAATGTGTGACCATGTGCTATTTTAAGTGAGGTAAACTTGTAATTTGTGTGACTATTGTCCATGCAATGGCCACTTTATTTTTATGTGTGTGTGGCTGATTGCAACCATTTGGTCACACAACGAGTGTGTTGTTGTGGGCTTTGGTCACATAAAATTATGCCAAATGTGGCCGTAGGTGTTAAAAATTGTGACCATATGCTATTTTAGGTGTGGTAAACTTGTAATTTGTGTGACTATTGTCCATGCAATTGCCACTTTATTTTTATGTGTATGTGGCTGATTGCAACCATTTGGTCACACAACGAGTGTATTGTTGTGGGCTTTGGTCACCTAAAATTATGCCAAATGTGGCCGTAGGTGTTATAAATTGTGACCATATGCTCTTTTAAGTGAGGTAAACTTGTATTTTGTGTGACTATTGTCCATGCAATGAGCACTTTATTTTTATGTGTGTGTGGCTGATTGCAACCATTTGGTCACACAACAAGTGTGTTGTTGTGGGCTTTGGTCACATAAAATTATGTCAAATGTGGCCGTAGGTGTTAAAAAGTGTGACAATTGTCAATGCAATGGCCACTTTATTTTTATGTGTGTGTGGCTGATTGCAACCATTGGTCACACACGAGTGTATTGTTGTGGGTTTGGTCCACCTAAAATAAATTGTCAAATGTGGCCGTAGTGTTATAGAATTGTGACCATGTGCTATTTTAAGTGAGGTAAACTTGTAATTTGTGTGACTATAGTCCATGCAATGGCCACTTTATTTTTATGTGTGTGTGGCTGATTGCAACCATTTGGTCACACAACGAGTGTATTGTTGTGGGTTTTGGTCACCTAAAATTATGCCAAATGTGGCCGTAGGTGTTATAAATTGTGACCATATGCTCTTTTAAGTGAGGTAAATTTGTAATTTGTGTGACTATTGTCCATGCAATTGCCACTTTATTTTTATGTGTGTGTGGCTGATTGCAACCATTTGGTCACACAACGAGTGTGTTGTTGTGGGCTTTGGTCACATAAAATTATGCCAAATGTGGCCGTAGGTGTTAAAAAATGTGACCATATGCTATTTTAGGTGTGGTAAACTTGTAATTTGTGTGACAATTGTCCATGCAATTGCCACTTTATTTTTATGTGTCTGTGGCTGATTGCAACCATTTGGTCACTCAACGAGTGTATTGTTGTGGGCTTTGGTCACCTAAAATTATGCCAAATGTGGCCGTAGGTGTTATAAATTGTGACCATATGCTCTTTTAAGTGAAGTAAACTTGTATTTTGTGTGACTATTATCCATGAAATGAGCACTTTATTTTTATGTGTGTGTGGCTGATTGCAACCATTTGGTCACACAACAAGTGTGTTGTTGTTTGCTTTGGTCACATAAAATTATGTCAAATGTGGCCGTAGGTGTTAAAAAGTGTGACCATATGCTCTTTTAAGTGAGGTAAACTTGTATTTTGTGTGACTATTGTTCATGCAATGAGCACTTTATTTTTCATGTGTTGTGTGGGGTGATTGCCAAATTTGGTCACACAACGATGTGTGTTGTTGTGGGCTTTGTCACATTTAATTATGTCAAAATGTGGCCCGAGGTGTTAAAAAAGTGTGACCAATTCCAGTGGCAATGGCCACTTTATTTTTATGTGTGTGTGGCTGATTGCAACCATTGGTAGCAACGGTGGTTGTGTGCGGCTTTGGTCCACATAAAATCTATTCGCCAAATGTGGCCGTAGGGGTGTCAAAAAATTGTGATCCAATAATGCTATTTTAGGTGTGGTAAACTTGTAATTTGTGTGACTATTGTCCATGCAATTACCACTTTATTTTTATGTGTATGTGGCTGATTGCAACCATTTGGTCACACAACGAGTGTATTGTTGTGGGCTTTGGTCACCTAAAATTATGCCAAATGTGGCCGTAGGTGTTATAAATTGTGACCATATGCTCTTTTAAGTGAGGTAAACTTGTATCTTGTGTGACTATTGTCCAAGCAATAGCCACTTTATTTTTATTTGTGTGTGGCTGATTGCAACGATTTAGTCACACAACGAGTGTGTTGTTGTGGGCTTTGGTCACATAGAATTATGTCAAATGTGGCCGTAGGTGTTAAAATGTGTGACCAAATGCTCTTTTAAGTGAGGGAAACTTGTATTTTGTGTGACAATTGTCCATGCAATGGCCACTTTATTTTTATGTGTGTGTGGCTGATTGCAACCATTTGGTCACACAACGAGTGTGTTGTCGTGGGCTTTGGTCACATAAAATTATGTCAAATGTGGTCGTAGGTGTTAAAAAGTGTGACAATTGTCCATGCAATGAACACTTTATTTTTA
>JAANYP010008282.1:0-10519 GCA_020465985.1 Centrapalus pauciflorus
GAGAATGAAGCCCACATAGTGTGTAAGAGCCGAATGATAAAGATAACTACCCCGGAGGGGCGTGAGATATGTATATATGGGGATAGGAGAAGCGGGGATCTGTGTTTGCTGACTATTGCAAAAGCTCGAAAGCTTGTTGCAAAGGGATGTGATGCATACTTAGCATATGCGATTGATGCTAAGGCAGAGAAGAGAATTTTGGCCGATGTGCCGGTTGTTTCACAATTCCCGGATGTGTTTCCGGAAGACTTGTCTGGCGTGCCGCCTGAGAGACAAGTTGAGTTTAGGATTGATTTGATCCCTGGAGCTGCACCGGTGGCTCGTTCTCCTTCTCGTCTTGCCCCAACCGAGATGAAAGAAATGATGACACAACTTCAGGAGTTGTTGGACAAGGGCTTCATTCGGCCGAGTTCATCGCCATGGGGAGCTCCGGTATTGTTTGTAAAGAAGAAAGATGGCACGATGAGGATGTGTATAGATTACCGGGAGCTGAATAAGTTGACTATTAAAAACAAGTATCCTCTGCCGAGGATAGACGACTTATTTGATCAGTTGCATGGGGCAAGTGTGTTTTCCAAGATCGACTTAAGGTCGGGTTACCATCAGTTGAAAGTACGAGAGGAGGATGTGCCTAAGACAGCATTTAGGACACGTTATGGGCATTATGAGTTCTTGGTTATGCCTTTCGGGTTAACCAATGCCCCGGCTGTCTTTATGGACTTGATGAATAGGGTTTGTAGACCGATGTTGGATAAGTCGGTGATAGTGTTTATCGATGATATTCTAGTAAACTCTAAGTCTGAGGCTGAACATGCTGAACATCTCAGAGAACTTTAGAGTTGTTGAGGAAAGAAAAGTTGTACGCCAAGTTCTCAAAATGTGAGTTTTGGCTGCAACAGATACAGTTTTTAGGACATGTTATATCTGGAGCTGGGATTTCGGTTGATCCAGCTAAAGTCGAGGCTATAAGAAATTGGGAACCGCCACAATCAGCTACGGAAATCAGGAGTTTTCTTGGGTTGGCGGGATATTATAGGAGGTTTATAAAGGACTTTTCAAAGATTGCAGTTCCGCTGACGGCATTAACGAAGAAGAATGCGCCTTTTGTTTGGGAGACCGTACAGCAAGAAGCGTTTGATGTTTTGAAGAAAACTTTGAGTGAAGCGCCGATACTTGCCTTACCTGAAGGCAATGATGACTTTGTGGTGTATACCGATGCTTCGAGGTTAGGGTTAGGCGCTGTATTGATGCAGCGTGGGAAGGTTATAGCGTATGCTTCAAGACAGTTGAAGCAGCATGAGAAGAATTATTCGACTCATGATCTGGAGTTGACCGCGGTAACGTTTGCATTGAAGTTATGGAGGCACTACCTGTACGGTACTAAGTGTCAACTTTACACGGACCATAAGAGCTTGAAGTATATCTTTAGCCAGAAGGAACTTAATATGAGACAACGTAGGTCTATGGAGCTTATTAAAGACTACGATTGTGAGATACTGTACCATCCCGGAAAGGCTAATGTAGTAGCCGATGCCTTGAGCCGGAAAGCTTATGCTAAGGATTTTTGTTACATGATGACGTCTACGATGCTGACCTCCACGATAATTGATGATGTCAAGGTTGCTCAGGAAGAAGCCTTGAAAGACGAGAATGTTGGTGCTGAGGATATAAGGGCACAGATTAAAAATATGGAAACAAGTGGGTCGGGTTTGAAAGGTATATATGGGAGGATCTGGGTGCCGAAGTTTGGTGGGATACGAAATGTGATCATCGAAGAAGCGCACCAATCGAAGTATTCTGTACATCCCGGGAGCACCAAGATGTACAATGACCTAAAGGCAGATTTTTGGTGGCCGGGACTGAAAAAGGACATAGGGCAGTATGTTGAACGATGTAGGACTTGCCGGTTGGTGAAGGCCGAGCATCAACAACCGTACGGCAGTATGCAGCCGCTTCCTATTCCGGAATGGAAATGGGAGCACATAACAATGGATTTTGTTACAAAGCTGCCAAAGACTAAGCGACAGCATGATGCAGTTTGGGTAATCGTGGATCGGTTAACAAAGTCGGCTCATTTCATACCGATTCGTGAAAGTTATTCGTTGGAGAAATTAGCTCAAATTTACATGAACGAGATTGTTTCTAGGCATGGAGTGCCTAAGTCTATTGTATCGGATCGGGATAGCCGATTTACTTCGAATTTTTGGTCGGCACTGCAAGAAGGGTTAGGAACAAGGATAGCAATGAGTACAGCTTACCGCCCGCAAACTGATGGTCAGAGTGAGCGGACCATCTTAACTCTTGAAGACATGATGAGATCGTGTGTGTTAGATCTCGGTGGCAATTGGGACGATCATCTGCCACTCATAGAGTTTTCGTATAACAATAGTTACCATGCTACGATCAAGAAAGCTCCGTTCGAGGCTTTATATGGAAGGAAATGTAGGACTCCTACATGTTGGAGAGAAACGGGTGAAACACCAATCGCTGGGCCGGCCTTGCTTCAGGAAACAAACGAGAAGATACAGTTGATTAGGCAGAACATGAAAGCGGCTCAGGATCGTCAGAAAAGCTACTATGATCGGAGGCACAAGCCGATCAATTTTGAAGTGAATGACTGGGTCTATTTGAAAGTATCACCCATGAGGGGTGTTACTCGTTTTGTTAAGAGGGGCAAATTGGCTCCGAGATTTGTCGGACCCTTTAAGATTGTTGAAAAAGTTGGAAATCAGTCATATCGATTAGAATTGCCTGAAGGGATGTCGGGCGTACATCCAGTATTTCACGTTGGGAATCTTCGAAAATCGTTTAACACTGGAAACGAGGATTGGGCCGACCATACTGAACTACAAGTTGATGAAAGGCTCCGATATGTTGAAGAGCCGGAGTGTGTGTTAGACACTAAGATGAAGAAATTGAGAAGTAAGGAGATAGAAATGGTGCTTGTACGTTGGAAGCATCATAAAGGAGCAAATCATACATGGGAAACTAAGTCAGAAATGTTAAGAAGATATCCGAAACTGTTTGAGTCCGAGTAACTTCGAGGACGAAGTTGAGCGTGGTGGAGCCCATGTTGTAACATCCACGGATTCAATTTGATGTATTTTGACTAATTAAGTGGAAAATTTATATTTAAAGTTGAATTTGGGTGATTATTATGTATTTGGATATTTAGCAAAGTTTGTTGTTATTTTTAAGAAAATTTAACTCAGAATCAATTTTGTGGATTATTATGAATTTAAAAGTTATTTATGATAAATTTAAGATTAAATCGGTATTTTATGGAACCGGTTAAGTCGGGTGATGAAATGTGCAAAATGACGAAAGTAGTATATAAAGGGCAATAGGCTTCATTTTCTAGTTTACACTCTCTCTCTACTCTATCTCTCTAGAAATTTTCTCTCTACATCTCTCTAAGATAAATCACAAACCGACCGTCGGATTTTCGAGAATTGTACGTCATCGGAAAGGTATCGAGGAGTACAACAGTAATCTACAAACGGATTTCAGATTTCGTGCGAATTGAGGTAAGAATCGAACCTTTTTAGTTTATGGTTTCGGTTTTAAAGTAACTAAGAATTCGAATCTATCATTTTATGCAAATTTAAGTTTGTTTTGCTTGAAATGTTGCTGGATTATGATACTATATGCATAGTAGAATCGAATATATGCATCATACATGATATAACACTGATTTTAGGCCTTAGAAATGAAGGATTTAAGTTGAAATGATGAACAGACTCGAATATGTCAAGAACAGAGTCGAAATGTAAGAACAGACTCGAGTTTGGTGCTAGATTCGAAGGTGTACCATCAGATTCTAAGGGGGGGGTTCGAATCTGATGATAGATTCGAAGGCCAGTTCGAATCTGATGATAGATTCGAAGAAGGGTTCGAATCTGATGGTAGGGTTCGAATCTGATGATTAATTTCGAATCTAACCCATTAAATTCGAGTTTAATGCCTAAAATTGAGAAATATACTCTCTAAACTTGTATAATTTGAATGGAACTTATAAACAACACATAAAATGGCAAGAATTATTCAAAGGACAAGTTGTGAACTTGAAATGGGTTTCAAACTTAGTTATGGGTTAAATTTGAATGTAGACCCGAAATGGGGGAAAACGTTGCAAAACTTACGAGACTTGATTTTTATGAATTAAACGGATAATGATATGAGGAATTTGTTGTAATTGATATAACAGGTCCCTTGTGGTGTTGTTTAACCCACAGTGGGGTACTTGGTGGAATCCGGTTGAAAGCCCGAAGAGAAATAATATCGGTTTAAAGATAATACGCACCCACTGTGAGTACAGTAGATTTCGCATGATTATATTTGATTTATGTTAAGCTTTGCCTGCTGAGACCTGTTGTTTCACTTGTTTGGTTGGATTTCTACTAACTTGCGTAGATTTAGATGCACATTCTTACTTGTTGCATGTCCGTTCGATTGTTGTGCATCTAGTGATGGACCGGTGGGTCGCATCGTTAACTCTGATGTTACTGTGCTATATGACGCTGGAGCTGATCCCTCCAGGTCCGGTAGGCAGTATGTCATCCCCGATCGTTTGTTTGTCTCAGATGGTATGTGTAAATGCCGAGCTTTGGGCTCGAAGGGGCTGCGGCTCTGGTCCGTACTTGGTGTACGAAGGGAGTATACGACGTTTGTCGTCGGGGTTACTCTTGGGTTTCATAAATATTTATAATATGCGCAATCTATGTATTCACTAAGCATTTGCTTACGTTTTAGTTGTTGTATTTTTACAGGAAAGGGAAAATCTACTGCTGGACCTTCTAGTTAGGTCGATTTGGAAGATTTGGAAGATATCTGCTATTTAATCGGTAATTATGTTGTGGGACAAATGTTGTAATATATTCTGGATGATTGTAATAAATGTATGGGTGTGTAGACCTAGACTTGGTACCTGATAGCACCGTAGGGTGTTTAACACTTGTTGCACCACTTTATTTATGTTTTAATGCTTCCGCACTTAAAATTAGGTTATCAGATCATTATGTTATTGCATGTTGATGATTAATCCTGGGTGTATTGTAATTGGTGGTTGTTGTGGCTAGGGTGCCACAATATGCAAGTAAGTAATGCAATCTGTCACTCACAGCGGTCCTGACCAATGCATGTAATCAAGGAACATGCAACAACAGTTGTCCAGTGTCAGCAGTGTCTATCATACGTTCCTAGCATACAATTAAGTAATCAAGGAACAAGCGGCAGCAGATGTTTCCATACAAGTCAGTAACAATCACCAAAAAGTACCAAAACATATGCAAGTGAGCAATGCAATCTGTCACTCACAGCGGTCCTGAGCAATGCATGTAATCAAGGAACATGCAACAACAATTGGCTAGTGTCAGCAGTGTCAATCATACGTTCCTAGCATACAATTAAGTAATCAAGGAACAAGCAGCAGCAGATGTTTCTATACAAGTCAGTAACAATCACCAAAAAGTACCAAAACATATGCAAGTAAGTAATGCAATCTGTCACACACAGCGGTCCTGAGCAATGCATGCAATCAAGGAACATGCAACAACAGTTGTCCAGTGTCAGCAGTGTCTATCATTCGTTCCTAGCATACAAATAATTAATCAAGGAACAAGCGGCAGCAGGTGTTTCCATGCAAGTCAGTAACAATCACCAATAAGTACTGAAACATATGCAAGTAAGTAATGCAATCTGTCACTCACAGCGGTCCTGAGCAATTCAAGTAATCAAGGAACACGCAACAACAGTTGTCCAGATTCAGCAGTGTCTATCATACGTTCCTAGCATACAATTAAGTAATCAAGGAACAAGCTGCAGCAGATGTTTCCATACAAGTCAGTAACAATCACCAATAAGTACCAAAAAATATGCAAGTAAGTAATGTAATCTGTCACTCTCAGCAGTCCTGAGCAATGCAAGTAATCAAGGAACATGCAACAACAGTTGTCCAGTTTCAGCAGTGTCTATCATACGTTCCTAGTATACAATTAAGTAATCAAGGAACAGCAGTTGCAGATGTTTCCATACAAGTCAGTAACAATCACCAATAAGTACCGAAACATATGTTAGTAAGTAATGCAATCTGTCACTCACAGCGATCCTGACCAATGCAAGTAATCAAGGAACATGCAACAACAGTTGTCCAGTTTCAGCAGTGTCTATCATACGTTCCTATCATACAATTAAGTAATCAAGAAACAAGCAGCAGATGTTTCCATACAAGTCAGTAACAATCACCAATAAGTACCCAAACATATGCAAGTAAGTAATGCAATCTGTCACTCACAACTGTTTTGAGCAATGCAAGTAATCAAGAAACATGCAACAACAGTTGTCCAGTTTCAGCAGTGTCTATCATACGTTCCTAGCATACAATTAAGTAATCAAGGAAACAAGCAGCAGCAGGTGTTTCCATACAAGTCAGTAACAATCACCAATAAGTACTCAAACATATGCAAGTAAGTAATGCAATCTGTCACTCACAGCTGTTCTGAGCAATGCAAGTAATCAAGAAACATGCAACAACAGTTTTCCAGTTTCAGGAGTGTCTATCATACGTTCCTAGCATACAATTAAGTAATCAAGGAACAAGCAGCAGCAGATGTTTCCATACAAGTCAGTAACAATCACCAATAAGTACCGAAACATATGAAAGTAAGTAATGCGATCTGACACTCATAGCGGTCCTGACCAATGCAAGTAATCAAGGAACATGCAACAACAGTTGTCCATTTCAGCAGTGTCTATCATACGTTCCTATCATACAATTAAGTAATCAAGAAACAAGCAGCAGATGTTTCCATACAAGTCAGTAACAATCACCAATAAGTACCCAAACATATGCAAGTAAGTAATGCAATCTGTCACTCACAGCTGTTCTGAGCAATGCAAGTAATCAAGAAACATGCAACAACAGTTTTCCAGTTTCAGGAGTGTCTATCATACGTTCCTAGCATACAATTAAGTAATCAAGGAACAAGCAGCAGCAGATGTTTCCATACAAGTCAGTAACAATCACCAATAAGTACCGAAACATATGCAAGTAAGTAATGCAATCTGTCACTCACAGTGGTCCTAAGCAATGCAAGTAACCAAGGAACATGCAACAACAGTTGTCCAGTTTCAGCAGTGTCTATAATACGTTCCTAGCATACAATTAAGTAATCAAGGAATAAGCATCAGCAGATGTTTCCATGCAAGTCAGTAACAATCACCAATAAGTACCGAAACATATGCAAGTAAGTAATGCAATGTGTCACTCACAGTTGTCCTGAGCAATGCAAGTAATCAAGGAACATGCAACAACAGTTGTCCAGCTTCAGCAGTGTCTATCATACGTTCCTAGCATACAATTAAGTAATAAAGGAACATGCAGCAGATGTTTCCATACAAGTCAGTAACAATCACCAATAAGTACCGAAACATATGCAAGTAAGTAATGCAATCTGTCACTCACAGCGGTCCTATGCAATGCAAGAAATCAAGGAACATGCAACAACAGTTGTCCAGTTTCAGCAGTGTCTATCATACGTTCCTAGCATACAATTAAGTAATCAAGGAACAAACAGCAGCAGATGTTTCCATACAAGTCAGTAACAATCACCAATAAGTACCGAAACATATGCAAGTAAGTAATGCAATCTGTCACTCACAGTGGTCCTGAGCAATGCAAGTAATCAAGGAACATGCAACAACTGGTTTCCAGTTTCAGCAGTGTCTATCATACGTTCCTAGCATACAATTAAGTAATCAAGGAACAAACAGCAGCAGATGTTTCCGTACAAGTCAGTAACAATCACCAATAAGTACTGAAACATATGCAAGTAAGTAATGCAATCTATCACTCACAGTGGTCCTGAGCAATGCAAGTAATCAAGGAACATGCAACAACAGGTTTCCAGTTTCAGCAGTGTCTATCATACGTTCCTAGCATACAATTAAGTAATCAAGGAACAAGCAGCAGCAGATGTTTCCATACAAGTCAGTAACAATCACCTATAAGTACCGAAACATATGCAAGTAAGTAATGCAATCTGTCACTCACAGCGGTCCTGAGCAATGCATGTAATCAAGGAACATGCAACAACAGTTGTCCAGTGTCAGCAGTGTCTATCATACGTTCCTAGCATAAAATTAAGTAATCAAGGAACAAGCGGCAGCATATGTTTCCATACAAGTCAGTAACAATCACCAAAAAGTACCAAAACATATGCAAGTGAGTAATGCAATCTGTCACTCACAGCGGTCTTGAGCAATGCATGTAATCAAGGAACATGCAACAACAGTTGTCCAGTTTCAGCAGTGTCTATCATACATTCCTAGCATACAATTAAGTAATCAAGGAACAAGCAGGAGCAGATGTTTCCATAGAAGTCAGTAACAATCACCATAAGTACCGAAACATATGCAAGTAAGTAATGCAATCTGTTATTCATAGCGGTCCTGAGCAATGCAAGTAATCAAGGAACATGCAACAACAGTTGTCCAGCTTCAGCATTGTCTATCATACGTTCCTAGCATACAATTAAGTAATCAAGGAACATGCAGCAGATGTTTCCATACAAGTCAGTAACAATCACCAATAAGTACCGAAACATATGCAAGTAAGTAATGCAATCTGTCACTCACAGCGGTCCTGAGCAATGCAAGAAATCAAGGAACATGCAACAACAGTTGTCCAGTTTCAACAGTGTCTATCATACGTTCCTAGCATACAATTAAGTAATCAAGGAACAAACAGCAGCAGATGTTTCCATACAAGTCAGTAACAATCACCAATAAGTACCGAAACATATGCAAGTAAGTAATGCAATCTGTCACTCACAGTGGTCCTGAGCAATGCAAGTAATCAAGGAACATGCAACAACAGTTGTCCAGTTTCAGCAGTGTCTATCATACTGTCACACCCTGCTACCCCGGTTGGCAGCGAGGCGTGACGAGTGCGGAAGCGTAACCATAATTATAACGAACGACCACTATATGGACGTTTTCGAAATATTACATCAAATAAATTTAAACTGTAATAATGTTTTACAAAATGAAAGAAATGAGGTTCGCGTAATACAGAGATTTTAATACATAATTAATGCGTCCAAAAATAATGCAGTCAAATCTCTGTTAGTTTCGAAATATGCATGCGACTCCATGAAATGCGGAAGCTTGAAGTTGGTGTTTTCGAAGGCGCACTTGCCTTAATTACCTGAAAATACATGCTAAAATACGTCAACAAAAATTGTTGGTGAGTTCATAGGTTTACACGAAAAGAACAGTTGTATGGACATTATCAGATACGTTGAATTTATAAAAAAATCATAAATTCCATGAGATGTATTACGTAAACCATCATGTTACCGAAGCTTAATTAGAATGGGTTTTGCCTCGAGCAGTATTCCCATACGTAATACCGTGAGTTGAATATATATGCACCCGCTGTTAGCTAAACCACTAACCCGAGTGGGGGACATGACTCCCAATAGATCTATTCACAATATATTCGCGCTTGCAAACAAATGCAACTAACGATTTCATGATATAAGGGCGGAGATTCTCATACGTAATACATAATAGAATCGAGAAGTTTTCGTGTCCATATGAAAAAAGAAGCATGTATGTCATCCCAAAGCATAACAATGTGAAAAATGGGACTATGAAGACTCACCTTGTTGGTTTTTGATGATGTTTTTGGATCTGAGTTAAGCACTTGTTCGGATGGTCGAGACTTGTCCTAATATTTTTATGAGTTCGGGTCAATATCATGATAATACGTGTTTGAGTACTTCGTAATCGTTTGTATATATCTGTGATGTATGAATAATTTTGTTGGGGTTTTACACGTGAATATTGATTTATGGATATTTATTTTCAAAAAAAAATGTTTGCATGCATGCATACTTACGTATATATGTATAAATGCGTATTATATATATATATATATATATATATATATATATATATATATATATATATATTCACGAAAATGCATACGTATATATGTGAGCATGTGCATGAAGATAAAGTGTATATATAAAATTTTTGGCATGATGATTTTACGAGTATTATGAAAAGTATCATATTTTAGTAAATGTATTTAATTTCTCATGTTTTTATAAATTTCTAAGGTGGAAAAATAAAGTGAATAAGTAAAACTTACAAAAATTGAAGAACACTTGAAATCTTTTAAAGTTGGCCAATTTTCTTTCTTGAGAGAATATGTATGTTGGTGTGATTTTTGAGAATGGTTTTGTCTTCTATTTATAGAAGAAAAATCGGTTATTAAAATAATGATAAATTAATTAAATTTTCAATGAAATGATGAAAAGAAAAAGTAAATCGGTTGAGTGTTGGACAAAAAGGTGTGGCCGATTTTAATGAGTGTATGTAGCATGGTGTTTAATATTAAAATAATACCAAAGTACAAGCTAGTTGTCCTTTAAAGGACAACTTACTTTTTAGAGTGATAAGTAGTATGGCTTTTCATGTATTTTATTAATAAAGTACAAAAAGCGTGCATGAC